>VXBA01001105.1:2202908-2213861 GCA_013399895.1 Serilophus lunatus | reverse complement strand
CTGTGAGGGGAGAGAGAGAGACTGTGAGGGGAGAGAGACTGTGAGGGGAGAGAGAGACTGTGAGGGGAGAGAGAGACTGTGAGCGGAGGGAGAGAGAATGTAAGAGAATGTGAGGGGAGAGAGAAAAATGTGAGGGATGTGAGCGAGCGAGTGAGGGAAGTGAGGGGTCTGACAGAGGGTGTGAGGGGATCTGCTCAGTTCTGTGTCCTCTCTTGGAGCACACGCACTCCCTGTGCCTCCGGGGCTCCCGAGTCCTCCCCTTGTCCTGAGAATACTCTCTTCTGGCTGCTGCATTTAAACGTGGCTAAGAGCTCTGAAATAACGAAGCTCTTGCCCATAAAAATTGTTAATGGGAGAAAGATCCTTCAAAACTTAGGTTTCTTCTTGGTCACACACAGGGGAAACGCCTCACTAGGGCCACCACTAACTGCAGGGGTGGACTGAAGAGATGAATCATTATTTTCCCTACCTGATTAGAAAAAGGATGTGAAACATGGCTATGCTAGTCTTACAAATGGGCTCGGTGGGAGTGATCATTCTGGACATCGCAGCACTGCTGTTTGGAGCAGAGCTCTCAGCAAACAGCACATCCACCAGCACTGGGCTTCAGGGAACAACACTAAAGTGCTCTGTGGTGGCTGAGACAAGCACTGCCATGAAGGAAAAAAAACACCAAATGGACCAAACTTGGATTTGTGTTCTTCCAGAAACCATCTGACTGATGAGAACAGCCAGTTTTTCCCCGTTGGGGTGTGTTAGAACCCGAACAGCCACAGAGCAGCTGTGTGGGATGTGCCTGTGGTGCCATGTGAAGGCCTTTCAGAAGAGTGGAACACAGCTCTGCAAGGACAGACCTGCTGAATAAACAGAATTGCTGCAGCCCCTGTATTAATCCGAGTTTTCAGTGGGAATAATTTACTTCCTACTGACCAACATTACAAGTACCACAGAATCCTTGTATGGTTTCAGTTGGAAGGGACCTTAAAAATCATCTCATTCCACCTCCCACTCTCCCAGGCTGCTCCAACCTGGCCTTGGACATTCCCAGGGATGGGGCAGCCATAGCTGCTCTGGGCACCCTGTGCCAGGGCCTCCCCACCCTCATGGGGAAGGATTTCTCCCTAATATCCAACCTAAACCTCCTCTCTGTCAGTCTGAGCCATTCCCCCTTGTCCTGACGCTCCAGGTTCTTGTAAATACCTTGTAGCTCCTTCAGGTCCTGCAAGGCCACAATCAAGTCACCCCTCAAGCCTTCTCTTCCCCAGGCTGAACATTCCCAATTCTCCAGCCTTTCCTCCATCCCTCTGATCACCTCCTCTGGACTCTCCCCAGCAGATCCACATCCTTCCAGTGCTGGGACCTTCGAGTGGAGGCAGCTCTGCAGGTGGGGCCTCACCAGGGCAGGGCTTTTCACAAAAGAAAAACACCCACCTCTGTGATTTCTCTGAAGACACACAGTGGTTACCGTATTAATTACAAGCAAAATTTAATGAAAACAAGGTAAAAATCACTGCATGGACAACATGGTGTGAGAGGTCTCTTTTTCCCTAGACATTGACACCCAGACTCCAGCCAGCAGAGCAATGGCACAGCTGCTCCCCCACCCTTCTCTTAAATACAAGTCCTGTTTTCAATGCTGTAGCCACGACAATAAGCAGCTTCCATCTGAAACACCACGTTAGAAATCACTTATTAAGCACCAGCTTAATAATTTTTGCTTATGCAACTTATCTTTTCGCTCTTCCCTCCCCCTCTGTCCCTCATTTTTTTTTTAATTCACAAGCACTTAATTTTCTTCCCTGGTACAAAATGTATCCAAAACAAAGGCAAAAGACTTGAACATCTTGCTGTGGAAATGCTTTAA
This sequence comes from Serilophus lunatus, assembly GCA_013399895.1. Classification (NCBI taxonomy): domain Eukaryota; kingdom Metazoa; phylum Chordata; class Aves; order Passeriformes; family Eurylaimidae; genus Serilophus; species Serilophus lunatus. The sequence goes on along the minus strand of VXBA01001105.1, from coordinate 2,211,997 downwards.
GTTGTTGCCACTTTGCCTCTTCACTGCCCAGGGCCTGAGAGACTCTTGTTCATGAACTGTCTCTTCACAAAGCAGATCCACCACTGCAGAAGGAAGAACAAAGTCAGAAAATACGCAAAAGTGGTTTCCCTGTGATGGACAAAATTGTGAAGTACTCAATCCCTGACACAGTAAAAATGTTAAGGCTCCAGTATGGCACATAGTTTTCCACACAGGTTTCTACAGGGATTTTGGTGAACAAGAAAATAGGAATGGACGCAGTGAATCTGTAATATAGGACTTTGAATTAAAGTGGGAAATTCTACTTTCTCTCCTTTCTCTTATTATATTTTACTCCAATATAATTATAAACAAGAGATGGTCTTTGAAACTAAATTAGCCTAAATAATTTCAGTATTAGATGCAGTTCCATTTGCACATGAAACACGTGGACACTCAGCAGGCAATTCATTAATTGATTAGCAAATTTTCTAAATCTGGATATGAAGCAAAACACTCTACTTCAAAGCAGCTCTCAAGTCAGAGCCGCCTGGGAAGAGAAGCAGCATCTCTCCTGCCTGTGAATTTCATTTGCAAACCCAGCCAAGAGCAGATGTGCAACACTTTGAGGAGTTGAACCAGACACCCCTTATTATTGCCCTGCTTTTTCAAGTAACCCAAATTGCCTTTCACTGTCATATTACATGAGATTAAATTTATTGGTGACTTGCAGCTGCCACTTCACTGCAGAACCAGTGAGGCTTGGCCAGAGTTACCACCCCTGATCCCCACCCCACCATTTCGCTTCACACGCTGCTGGACAAACACCCTGAGCCTCCCACGAGCTCCCAGATGATCCCACTGGGCTCTCACCTTACTGGGCTTGTCACTTTGAGGGTCAAATACTTTCTCACAAAGGCGAAGGCCAGTTTCTTGCCTCAGCTGCTGCAGGTAGGCCCTCATCACCTCTGAAAGCAGCACAGGGAAACCAGGGTCAACTGGGGAGCACTGGATTTCACAGGGAGACAGCAGATGCCACTGCTTGAAGCAGAGAGGGATTTTCACATCTGCAGGTACTCACTGAGTCAGTTTGCTCAGTGATTTTTGTGGTATTTCTAGTAGAAGGATCACCCAAACTGTTCTCTCAGTTACCTTTGCTCATTATTGTGCTTCATTACAGGGTTTAGCTGGTGATTATCCCACTGCCAAAGGCATTCCCAGACCCTATTAATTTGTTCTGTTGGATCTGTGGATCCAGGGGAGTCACTGGGCCCTTGAGGTCAGAAAACACAGCTTCTGCTGCCCTCAGAAGACAGACTGCAGACTTGGTTCAGTTTTAATGGTAACTCTTCTAACTGCAGTCACAAAAATGCAGCTAATACAGGTGCCAATTGAGAAATTCGAGCAATAAAGCCCAAGGAAGCCCTTAGAGGTGCTGGATCAGCCTTACCTTCCTCCTGCTTGGTGGCAGGTTTGGCATAAATGGCATTAAGTGGAAAGCCAGGCTCCCCAGGGATTGGGAAGTTGGTGATTCCTAGTGTGTACATCTCTTTCTCTCCTTGGCCTTTGGAGTTACACTGGAACAACCAGGCAAACAATGGATTAGCAGTTAAAAAGAAAAGCTGATGGAGCATTAGACCCAAATATTTGACCAATCTGCATCACTTAAAAACTCATCAAGAGCAGCAACACAACACACTCACAGCCACTGGGAGGAAAGCATTAGGAAATCCTTTCCTGAGTACAATCCCCAGAACAGACTCTGTTTCCCTCCTGCACGGAAATTCACTTCTTTTACCTTTTGCAGCTTTTTCAGGCACTCAGAAATGTAGAGGGTTATGTAGATCAGTGTTCTGTCAGCCTCATTCTGCAAAATGAGCAAAACACAGACACTGGAACAGATAAAAGTCTGAAACAGGAATGAGTTCAAACCGTTTTGCCTCAGTTTCCCTGTGAGAGAGGGACTTGCAATTCACAACACTTACCCAACTTTACAAATTAAGTGGGAGACTTTGTGATCTAACAGACGTATTTCCTTCAAAATAAATTTGTATTTGCAGCACCAACCCTCCAAAGAACTACAATATGCTCAGTATCTCAAAAAAATTACCTTAATTTCATAATTTTTGAAGAAAACATTAGCTTTGAAGTAGTAGATGGCTTCATCTATGATATCAGTGTCCTTAGCTAACAAAAAAGAAATACAGAGTTAAGCAGTGCACTGTAACCCTACATTTGTAGTCACTTTTACTCACTGAAATGCAAAAATAAATTGGTATTTACAAAAAGCAGAAGTCAGCACTATGGAACAGAGAACATGTGAAACTCTGATGAGCTCAGACTGGAATATTTAAGCTTCTTGCTTTTATTAGAAGCTTTAACTCCTTCTTCCTCCTCTGTGACATTTCAGAAACTGAAGGGGAAGCTGTACCAGGCTGCCTGTGCACCCTGCTGGGGCACCTGTGACTTCATTTCCATTTTTGCAGCCCCCACCCTGAAGTGCTGCCTGTCCCAGGAGCCAAACCCCCACTTCCTCTGACACGGGGCTGACACCATCACATCCTCCTCGAAAACCTCAAGCTGCACAACTCAAGGACTCGAAAACTTCTCTCCTCCTGTGCAAACTGCAAAGCTCTCCTATTCTCCCCCTGGCTGGGGATGCAACCCCTGAGATGAGCTGCATCCAGGTTTTCAAAGGTTGTTATGAACTTACTTTCCCGAGGTGCTGGGCCCTTGAACTGGCTTCTGATGGGTAACAGGGCCATGTTCCCAACCAGCTTGGTGTCTGAGTCCATCAAAGTGGAGTGGTAAGCCTAGAACAGGGGAAAGCTGATGGTTGGTCCTGCTCAAAACAGACATTTCTGTATCCAACCATCCCCCTTGTCTCTTCACAAACAGGAGTCACAATCTGCACAAGTCATTCAAAGTTAGTTGGTCATTAAAAAAAAAAAAATATTTATTTATATTTTTTATTTTCCATGTTTAGCTAATAATTTGAGATAATTATAAATAAGACCAGGCTTAACACATTCCAGAAAAAAAAAGGCTTTTCTGAGCATTCTAGGACTGGTTTAAGTAAAAAAAAAAAAAACAAACAAAAAAACAAAAAACACCTTTCTGCATATAACAGATTCTTCCTGAAAAACCGATTTTTTAACAACTACTGACATTACTTTTAGGCACTTCCCAAATATTCCCACCGTGCTGTGGCAGCCCCTGGGAAGGAACCCTTCACCTCCTCACAGCCCGTGTTCTGCGGGGGGGGGCGTAAAAACCAGTTTATTTTCCCCCGGGGCGGAGATGGTGCGAACCAAGCGCTGCTGTGCCCACCCTCCCGGCTGCGGGGAGGAGGAGGAGGAGGAAGAGCGAGGAGGGCGCTGTCCCCGCAGCATCCTCCGCACCCAGAGCCGCTCCCCGCAGCCCCCCCGGCCCCGGCCCCTCTCCCCGCCGCTCACCGGCATCTCGAAGGGCAGGAGGCGGCTCGGCGGGGCCGGGAGCGGATCGGGACGAGCCGGTGCCCAAGAAAGGATCCCGGCGCTTCCTCCTACGCTGCAGGAAATGAGGCAGCGGCGGAGGCGGTGCGAGCAGGGGCAGCGCAGCCCTGCACCGCCCCGGGAAGGGGCTGGGGAACCACGGGCTGTATTCTGCAGCCCGTGGAGTTTCCGCTCCTCTCTCTGCCGGTGCTGTGAAAAGCACTGCAAGTCACCCCTCCTGGATGTGTTTAAGGATGGGTTGGATGGTGAACTTAAGTGACACGGGGTGATGATGATGGGTTGGTGTTGGTTGGGTTGTTAGGTTAAAGGTTGGACTTGATGATCTCTAATAGTTTTTTCCAACCTTGTTCATTCTGTGTGAGGTCACTCCGTGCCACTCTTTTGTTTTCCAGCCTCCCTGACATGTCTGAGAGATGAGCTCCTGTCCGGCCGAGGTCAGGTCACAGCACGTGGGGGTTGCTTTGCCCGCAGCTGCTTTTCTCTCCTGTGCATTTCCAGAGCTCCTGGGGGGGTGACTTGCTGTGACCTGATGCAAAGTCCTGCCCGGGGCACTCGGGATAAGGAAGCATAGAATCGGTCCAAACGTGTTGTGTTCAGAGAAATACAGTATTTTCAGCTGAACACTCCTATTACTGTCAAACCATAACCTTCCCTAGCACCCAGCATGTGGATTTTGTCCCCGGTAAATGACTCATGGCATGAATCAGGGATTAAAAATTCGGGATATTTGGGAGGTGAGCCGAAGTAATCCAACAAGCATGACTTGTCCCAAGGATGGGCCAGTCTGGAGGGAGTTAAGCCACCAAAGTTTCCTCAGTGCTTGAGTGGTTTAATTCAGCCACGTCAAAACTCCCATATAGGGACCTTTGGGAGCCTTTTTCCTCTAGACATGCAGGATTTGCTGCTTTGTAGAACCTCTCTCCCAGTTCTGGCTCTGCTTTAGAGAGAACAGATCCTTACTTTAAAAATAAGTATGATATCAACACTATGACTATTGAACCATTTCTTTAAACAGACACAAAGAACAACCCTACTGATAAATAAAAAAAAACCACAAAAACCTTCTGGACCAGAAGCAAGAAACTACAATGCCCAACTCTCCAAGCTTACCCTCACACTCCAGGCTCAGGTAAGTGCAGTTGCCTCCAGGTATTCACTTCTTAATGGAAACAGAACTAAGGGGAATCCTTGCACTCAGACATTTGCCAACCAAGCTGCTCCTACAGAATGACATCAACTGCACAAGTCCATCAATGAGTTCTAGTTAAGGTGATTTTCTTTCTTTTAAACATTGTGTTGTACTGGAGGTGTTATCAATGAATAAACCACTTAAACTATGGTTTAAAATCTTCCAAAGTTTATCTAAAACGCTCATGTTCAAGAAGGGTGAGTGACCACCAGCTGTTCTTTGAAGCTGACAGTCATCTCTAAATAAACCTAATTCAGGTTTATTAAATACAACTTTGACCTTGTAGAAGAATTCTTTCTCTCATCTAATAATGAAATTAACCACTCAGTGCTGGAGATAAATATTTACTACGTACTCAGATTTAGCTTTGCCTCTCTGGCAAATCATTGATTTGTTTCAAGCACTTCTAGGCTCAAATGAGATTTATCTGTATGAGAGGAACTGTTATATGTACAAACACTGGCCTATATATTTTACAACACACAGGCATAAGAATAAAAAATGTTTATTAAAATAGTTATGGGGTTATATAACTCAATCTTCACTATAAATATTAGTTATCTTACAGAGAAAACATCAAGTGTGTTTGTGTAGGGGATTGGGGTTTGCTTTTTTTTTAAATTTTTATTTTTTACCAGAAGCAAAGTATTTTCCTCCCAGTTTGAACATGTTTTTTTTACTCATCCACACGATCTTGAAAGTATTCATCCACAAGAGCAGATCTGTCTTCCTCACACTCCTGCCAAAAAGGAAACAGAAACTTTTATGTACAGGTCAAAATCAAGATCCAAATATTCTGCCATACAAAAAGAGTAAAAAACTGAATTTAAAAATGGAATAAAAGCACTGGACTGGTTCCTTAGGTTTTCTGAGCTGAGCATTAAAACTAGACATAGATTTTAACAGCCTTCTATAATTATTTTACACAACAGAATTTATTTCTAATCTCACATACAACACATGGGTTGCACACAGGAATTATCAGGTGAGTCTGAACTGTCATGTAGGAAAAAAACTCAGTGATCTCAGTGGTCCTTTCTGGCATTTGAATGTTAAAATTCTGTTAATTTTGAGAACCAAAGCATTGCTTTTACACAACCATCTGGTCAATCTGCATATACAAGATGCTATTCAAAAATTATAACTGTCAAGGAAGATGATTTAGGCACTGTCACTAAAATACTAAACGTGGCTTGTTTTTGAACTGTACTAAGACAACAATCTACCATCCAGGCAACTTACACTGTGGATCCTTCTTGCTTTCTCACCTTCTCACCAGAAGCACCTTACCTTTGGCTCTTTAAATTCCAGATCCTCTCCATACTGGATGGTGAAGTCGATGTGCTGCAGGACTATGTTGACACTTTCCTCGTCGGAGCGGTCGAAGGGCAGGAACCGAACCATCCCGTAGTCATCGATCTGCAGGGAGGGGGCACAAGCAGAGGCAGCAACTTCATTCCCACTCACAGCACTCCAAGCCACCTCCTCAACTGCCAAAGTACCACTGAAAGCCACGCTGCAATTCCCCACTCAGATCTGGCTACCAGTCCTAAATTCTACACAGAAGAAAAAGCCATTTCCCAAAGGATTCACAGGAAATTGTGTTGGCTACAATCCAATATTGAGAGTTCAGTATCAAGAATCTTATGCTAATCTGAAAAAAATAAAGAAGGGAGTTTAAAGAGGCAAAGAGTGATACTTAAGGGTAGCAGTTCAAAAGCAATATACCTACCAATCCACATATAGACTTAGTCAGTTTTTTAAACCTCTTGCTTTTCAATATATTTGTAGAATCTTCAATCATAGAATACATATCTGGATCCAAGTACCTGGGAGAAACAGAGTCATCATTAGCAATGAAAGTCTGTCATTCAGAGTGACACAGAATCCAGAGATCAGGACAAATGTGGAGCTGTTGTTTTGGCTCTGACTAAACTGCAAGAATCCTCTTCAGCTGTTTGGAGACTATGATATCAACCAAATCCATCTCCTCCCATTCCAAAAGAGGATGGGAAACATCAGACTGAATTTTGAGTGAGCCCTGCCTCAAAATATTACACTACAGAGTAAATAACTTTTTGGAACTTACTTTTCTATTTCCTTCTTGGCTTTCTTGCTCAGCAAATCCATTTTGGTCATGATGTTAATCTGTGGAATCTCTAAAGAAATCATTGCACTGAGTGCTGCCAAAACTCCAGAGATGAACTTAAAGAGAATGAAAAAGGATGTATTAAAGTAAATAAAACCACAACACCAACACACAGGACACTCAACCCCAGACCAAACCTAGTAATGAATATCTGGACCATGGACACAAAGCCATATGAGGAGTCATTCTCTGTTGGAAAAGGCAGGTGCCAAGTATCCCATCTATTTTTGGTGCCTCAAATATGGATCTGCCACTGAAAAGGGCATTAAGAAAACCCAAAACCCTTCTCAGGATTATTCCTGCTGAACAGGGAAAGGGGCCCTATTGCTCCCTGGACCTGAAAAGCTCTCACGGAATCAAAAATTTGGGTTGGAAGGGACTTCTGGAGGCTACCTGCTGGGCTTAGCATTTTCCCTCCAGGCCAACCCAGCTCCTTGAATGGCTCAGACCTTTTGTCCTTTACCAAAGTGAGCTTTTCCAACAGATTTCAAACACATACCTTAAAAGATTCCACCATAAACTGAGAGTCCACGAGGAAGACTCCACAGACACGGAATTCCCACTGCTGGAGCTGCTCCACCAGCTGTTTCATCACAGGCAGGTGTGTGTAGAGTTCAATCTGACCTGGGACATACTGGGGAGGTTAATGTGGAAATGGGAAGGGAGCAGGAACAGTTCAGGGTTATCAGTGGTACAGGCAGAGCCACAGCACAGAGCTGGGAAGGAAAGCAGCCTCTCTTCAGACAGCTCTGATTTTGGGTCAGTTTGGTGTTTGGGTGAGCAAGTTGAGGAGAAAAGAAATAAAAGGTTGGGGGAGTTTTTGCCTCTTTTGATCTCCTCTTAGTGTTTCAGTTCTGAAACATCTCCAAGTGATTTTAACAACTGTTAATAATGCAAAAAAAAAAAAGTGAATTATCCTGACCAACTAAACCCAAAGTGCTGTGAATGTTCCGCAGGAGGAGCGACACCAAAACACTGCCACGTGTTACCTGGGCAATCAAACAATATATAATCATCCTCCACGTGCCCCAGGCTTTCCTCCAGCCAGCTGAAGTTGTTGGCAAAGTACTCCATGCAGAACACCAGGCCCCCGTTGGGGCCGAACCTCAGGGACTCGTCCTCCATGACATCATCCACCTCTATCAGCTCCCGGATGTCTGTGGCAACACCAAAAACAGGGACACAGACCCTGGTCAGAGCCAGCACAGCTTCCCTGCACCCCACAGGGACACACCAGGCTGCATTCCTGAGCTAAGGCAGATTCAAGACACACACACACTGCTAAATAGTCCCGAGGATTTCTCTGGATACCGGCAGGAATCTCTGGAGGGTCCCTGGGGAACATCCCACACCCCCAGGCCCTCCTGTCACAGTCCTGGATCTTCCAGTGAATCCCTTTCTCCCGGGAAGGCTCCTGGCCGTGGGGTCAGGTCACCGGAGCTCAGTTCCCTCCGTTCGGACACACTTTGTTCCCCAGCCCGCGACACTGATCCCCGGTACCGGCACACACGGCGGAGAAGCACCAGCCTACACTGACCGCACAGAGCACTGTCTGCTGCCAGACACTCCTTATCGTGGACAGCCACCAGGAGTTTGATAGGCAGTGGCACGAACTGATACAAGGGATAATCGATGAGCCATGGAAAATTATCGAGGAATAAACAAGAGAGATGATAACGGAGATCGTAAGAGGGATCACAAGAACTGCAGTCTGCAAAAGGAGAAAACTACTAACCGCGAAAATACTTGGGAGAGAATAGAAGAGAAAGCAAGGGTCTAACTGAGCTGATAGAAAAGTACTGTATGTTTGTAAGAACCTATATAAGGGCTGGGGGCTTTGCAATAAAACGCCTTCTGTGCAACACCTGTGAGCTCCGTGTTGTCTCGCCACAACCCCCGCCGGCCGCCAGGAGGGCCCTTCCCGGAGCGCTGCTCACCTGCCATCACGGGGTAGCTGAAATGCTCCGCCGCCGGGTCCAGGTTCACCACCTGCACGGCGCGGCCCAGCGCCTCGCAGTGCTGCACCATGGCCGAGCAGTACGTGCTCTGCAAGGCACACAGCGCCGTCAGCCGCCACCGGGGTTACCGGGGCTCCCCCGCCCCCGTCCCGTTCCCCGCTCACCTTCCCGCTGCCCGCCGGGCCCATCACCAGCTGCGCGTACCGGGGCATGGCGCTGGCGGTGGCACCGGGCCCGGGGCCGGTGCCGAGCGGCCGCCGCGGGGCCCCCGTAGCTCTACCCGGCACGTGACTCGGGCCCGGTTCCGCCCCCGGTACGGC
>VXBA01001105.1:2178290-2200597 GCA_013399895.1 Serilophus lunatus | reverse complement strand
GCCGGGAGGGCTGTGCCCGATGTCCTCCCCAAACCCGTGCCCCGATTCCTGCTGTGCCCGCAGGTTTGTGCCATGGCCACGGAGGTGGCCGAGCCCCTGGAGTGCCGAGGTGCCAGGTCAGACGCCGACTACCCCCTGAGGGTGCTCTACTGTGGGGGTAAGTGCTGGGAGGGCAGCTGGCCACGATCCCAAAAACTGCTGGTTGTGAGGGCAGGGGGTCCCTTTTGGGCAGCTCGACCTGACTGTGGTCAGTCTTCTGATCCTCCTTGTGAAACAGCTTGTGTTGTGTGTTTTATCTGCAGCATGTTTTGGTGAGATATAAGGATTTCCCCTCCGAGAGGCAGAGGTACTGACAGCTCTGTGTGTGTGTGTGAAAGGAGTGGGAGCTGAGGTCTCTCTTCCTGCACAGAGCCTTGAGCACAGAAAGGGCCTCTGAGAATTAATCTGCCAATAAGAAATGGAATACGTGAAAATAATTGCTCTGTGTGTAGATTTGTTCTTTATTCGTTGCATTTGTAGTTATGGGGCTGAAATTTAAAGGGAAGTGAATAATTCAGGTATGTTTTTTTAGGTAGGTTTTTCATTTTGCTTTGAATGCAGTTGCAGGGTTTTAGGAAACAGTCCATTGTGTGTGAAAGTCTGCCCAGTTGCTTTGGGTGGTTGTGGGGCCAAATCCCTCTTTGGCACTTTGGCAGCTCTTGGAAGGAGAATAGCTGCCCAAATTCTGTGGTATTTTATTGGGTGTAACTTTTGCCTCAGGTAGAACTGGCGTTTCTTTTTTGTAACTTCTTCCCTCCCTTCACTGACTGGCTGCTCTTGCTGGGATGGTTTTATCCTGATGCAGAGCATGTGAGCACAGAGGAGTTAAAATGGGGAGTGGCATCAATAAAGAAATGTTTTTTGACTCAAATGTGGGATTTTAACCAGAAGTTACAATGTAAGAAATCATCCCTAACTTCAAAATACCATTGGAGGTTGTCCTGTGGAGGGCTAAGAGTTGGACTCCATGATCCTTGTGGGTCCCTTCCAAGTCAGGAGATTATGTGATTTGGAATTTAATGCTGTGTCTGTAAGTGGAAAATTTCCTTTTGTAATCTGTTCTTTTTTTTTGTTTCCTTTCTTTCTCCAGTCTGTTCGTTGCCAACAGAGGTGAGTTAATTTTTTTTTGTTGTCCAGCTTTTTTCTTCCTGCCCTGGGACTCCTGACTGTGCTGATTCTCCCTGATCTTTTCTGGCTTTCCTCATTTGTGGCAGTTCCGTGCTTCAGCCACTGCCATCTTTAGGATAACACGAAGTTTCTTACGTGCTAATCCACTATTTGTCTTCAATCATGTCAAGGAGAAATGGCTGAGCTGAACAGCAAATGGATTTTGGTGTGTTTGTGACATATTTTGTCATTCCTCCACTAACAACATTCCTATGACTTTCCTCTAGTACTGTGAATACATGCCTGATGTGACTAAATGCAGACAATGGTTGGAGAAGAATTTTCCAGATGAGTTTGCAAAACTTACAGTAGGTAAGAATCTTACCTGTTTTCCAACTGCTGTGTGCCCTCAGACATATTCAGAAATCTTTGAGCTTCTCCAGTTCTCATCTCTTTCCTTTTCCTGCTCTATCACGTGGAAGTTGATAATTTTCTCAGGAGTCTCCTGTGGTTTTGGATGCTGTGAAATATGTTTGGTGATCTCAGAAAGCACTAAATAATTGATGTGGAGTTTCAGTAATAATGTTTGAGCTTTCTTAAGGTTCCTGCTGTAACCACTCACGCCTGTATTTGTTTCCCAGCAAAGTTAGTTTATGGGATTCTATGTCTGTGGATAGCTGGAGGAAAGGTCATTAATAACAGAGAACTTTTAATTTGCAATTGGAATTGGTCAATATTAACGTTATCATTAATTTCTGTCTGTCTGTGGAAGAGCCTGGACTGGAATTGTAGCTGTATCTTTGAGCTAAAGCTTTTCTGGAGTCTCATTTGCATAAATACTGTAATGAAGATGTAACACACATCAGTCAAGGGGCTGCTGCACTTGAGCAGAATTTCCTGATTTAGGAAAATGTCATTGGACCTTTCTGTTCCTGGGGGGCTGTGAGTGTCTGATCACTAATTTTGTTCTTTCCCCCCCTCCCTCTCTCCTTTCTCATGCATTTAAGAAAATTCACCCAAACAAGAAGCTGGGGTTGGAGAAGGCCAAGGAACTGTTGGAGGAGAAGAAGAAGAGAAGAAGAAGCAAAAGAGAGGCAAGGTCTAAATAGATTGTGGTACTGATTTATAAGCAGTTTGGGGCATCCCTTTCTCACCTGCTGGTCTGGACCAGGGCACAAATTCCCTGCATTTCAGTTGTGAGCTGGGCTGTGACTGGACAAAAGTCAGTGAATATCCTTCTCCTGGTGATAGCAGTGTGGTGACCTGTGCTGGGGGAAGTGTTGGACAGCAGGGGCAGGGATAGCCAGGGAAAGGTGACCTGCATCCTGTGTCTCATCCTTCCTGCCACTGCCATCACACTTACTCAGGGAGCAGTTCCTCCCAATCTAAAATCAGCTGGGATTCCTCCTGGAATGCTCCTTCCTGCCCTGTTCAGCAGCAGTTTATAGGTTGTTTGCAGAGCAGAACAAAGGCTGCTTTCCTCCATTAATGCTTCATGACTCTGCTTTTGCCTTTATTCCCTCCACCTCTCTGTATTCACATATTAGGATTTAGTTTTATGCTTTTAAATCTATTACCTGTGTCTCCATTAACAGCTGCATCTATCCCCAGCAACACCAAAGAAAAACATTTTCAAAACCCAACTTTGGAAGATAAAAAGTGAAACAGTTTCAACACACTCTTACCTTCAATCATTGGAGTTCTGTCTGTTTAATTACTTAACACACTTTCCAGCATAAATCAGAGTGCTGGAGTTGTTAATATGCATTTACCTGTTGTGTATCATGCTTCAGAAGTTATGGTTCATACCCAGTAAGATTCATATTTTAGCCCACATGTCACTGCAGATATTTTAGTTTCGTGTCTTGGTGACCACTTTTGTTTGCCTTGTCATGTGCAATGACAACAGTAGATTATTTTCTGTGGCTTGGATGCTTTTCCCAGGGATTTCAGAATACTTTCTTTCCACATTAATTTATTGTGTGTGGTGGTAAGGTTAGTTTTCAGTCTGGTTTTTGATTCTAAAAGTGTTTAAAATATTTAGGGATTTTCTTTTGGTAGCTAAAGTCTCATCAAAATTTAGGGTATGGTGTTAAATGTGGTGGTTTAAAACTGAGTGTAAGAGAGGAGATGAGGAAAAACAGGCCTAAACTTACAAAAACACTGCAGGAATTTGCTGAAGCATTTTTTATACAGAAATTTGCTATCTTAAAATGATCAGATATCAGTTTATAATAACATAGAATTGAAAGTGCTGTGTGTTAGAAAAAGGAAGTCTCAGGGGTTAGTTTGCTTGTCATAAATTCTTTAGGTTTTCATGCTGAGAAGGATCAGGAACATGAAACTTTGATTACCCTGGAGTAACTTGATGAGTGTAAACAAAGTTAGCCAAGATCTTAATCTGATTTGAAGAACCCTAATTAGTGAAATGCATCTTTTTCATGTTTTACTCTGACTAAGAAATGCCTGAGATGTGAAGTGTCCCTACAGGCTGGCCCAGAAACAGGCAGTGGAGAAAGTGGTGTTAAATCATGTGCAGTTTTGCCTTTTTCAGAGGTGTGTGTTTGCTGCTGGCTCATGTTTGTGGTTCACTCTGGGGTCGTGCATGGATAGGTGGAATTTAATCTGTGTAACCCAGCTCGTGGCCTCAGTAGATGAACATCAGTGGGTCGCTTTGCCTCAGACACAGACCCTGAGGATGTTAAACCCATGACAAACATTAAAATAACAATTTTTTCCTGAGATTACAACCAAAGGACAACTCCTGAAAGAGCAGCTAAATGTAGACCAAGCACAGGGATTAGTCAAGTGTGGAGAAAAGCCCTTTACTCACTGTAGTGGAGTTCTGCTGTGCAACCTGTACTTGAACACATCTGACAAGTATATGTTGTTATTTATCATAATATTGAGCCTTGATGACATGGGATCTTCCTCAATAAATCTGAGACAATGTGCAAAATACAGTTTTGTTTCCATCACACTTGGAGAGTGTTCTTTTTTTATAGGGATTAAATCCAACCTTAAATGCTTTTTTTTTCTTTGATGAAGTATGACATCATTTAACTAATCATGCAACCTTATGCTCTGTTTTAAAGGTGGGAGAGGTCAGATAAAACAGAAAAAGAAGACTGTACCACAGAAAGTTACAATAGCTAAAATTCCCAGAGCAAAGAAAAAATATGTCACGAGAGTGTGTGGTCTCGCAACATTTGGTGAGTTACATGTTTTTCCTGGATTTAGATGTGCCTGCCTTTGGCCTCATGATATTTCTTCTGATTATATTCCATTGATGGATCTGCTTCTGTCTGTGTGAGGTGCAAGTCCCAAGGTGCTTTGAGCAGTTCCAAAGGTACACTGACTTCCCTCAGGGATAAGTTATTCAAGTCCTTATTTACATATTTTTCAAACAAATAGGGCTACAGGTTTTTTGGAAACAGGGTTTCCCCCAGGAATCCACTTGTTAGACTTCAGAGTAGTCTATTGTCTTTAATTAAGATGTTTATTTTCAAAAGATTTCTTATTTCCATCAAACCTGTGAATATGTTTAATTTTACCTACTCTTGAGACTGATGCTTTACTTCACACCCTGATCATGAATTCTGTTAAAAAGGTAAATTTTAATCTTGGTAGTGGTTTTTAACATTCCTGCATATGTTTTTGTGGTGAGTGTATGTAGCACAGACCCACCTGAACAGAATGTGTAGAGGACATTGAGATATTTTTACCTTGAAGCTTTTGCTAGATCTGTAGACTCAGATGTTTTGGGTATAAACAGCAGACTTTGCTTTCAGTGGAAACCAAAGCTTCAGCTGTAAACTGCCACTACTTTTTCAACAGTTAAGGATTGAGAACATACTTCCATGTCAATGACTGTACTTGAATTGTCCATTTTCCCCTGCACAGAAATTGATCTTAAGGAAGCACAAAGGTTTTTTGCTCAGAAATTTTCCTGCGGTGCCTCAGTAACGGGAGAAGACGAAATCATCATTCAGGGGGATTTTACAGATGACATTATTGATGTAATCCAGGAGAAGTGGCCCGAGGTAATAAACCCTTTCTTCTGTCAGGACTCCACTTTTCCACAAGACCCTGTGCCTTTCACAATGATTTTGGAAAAGGGTTTCATCTTTGGCAGCACAGGAAAAAAAAGAGCAGTTGTTGCATTCCCACCCTGCAGCCCAGCTGTCAAATATCTGTGGCTTCTCTGTGACCATTTCTTAACAGTGAATGCCTGAGTATTTTTATATTGCTATTCTACTTTTTAACACCTCTTGAAATATTGGAAAACTAAAACAAATTAAAAAACCCAAACCCCACACACTTGTGCTTCAGAAGAAAAGCTAATTAGGGTTGGACCAAAATTCACAGTGGAGAGCTGTAACTGCAAGAGACTCTCCCTTGTCCTGGTATTTCTCAAGTGGAATTCTTGCTGAAATAACTCCATAGGCTCAGCTGTGTCCTATGAACACTTGTCACTCATGTAGAATTTACAGCAGGGAATCTGGGATGGTGCTGTTTACTTCTCCCACACTTTGTCACATTTAAAGGGGTGACTGTTGAATGAATAAGAAGAAAATACACTTAATTTACTGTGTTTTGCACTTTTTTTCCCCTAGGTGGATGATGATAGCATCGAAGATCTTGGAGAAGTCAAGAAGTGAAAGAGTACCTTTATTTAATTAAATGGTTATAAATGATATAGCCAAAGTGAGGCTTCTAAATCCATTTGCTCTGCAGTGAAACTGTGGAGAACCTGTATCCTTGGCATTTTCACTGTTCTGTATAGGCTGCTTGGTTCTTTTTTTTTTGTTGTTGTGATATTTGCCAAAGTTAAACTGAGGTTCTACCATGCTTATGCATGAAGTAGATTTAAATAAAATTACTGTTCCTCACTGAATACAGTTCTTGTTTTGTTTACATCCAGCTATCTTAAAGGAAAATAAGAATTGCAGGGGCCGTGTTAGCAGGTAAGGGGCTTGTGAGCTGCACACTCTGCTCTCTGCTCCCACAAACAGCCTCGAGCACAGATTTAATGCTTTTTATTTCACTTCTCCATTTAATAACAATAAATGCTCCCTGGTGGCAGAGCCCTGGAATGACGCGCTCCTGTCACTGCACGACCTCGGTGAGCTGAAAGCCAGAGGGCTGATGTGTCACAAGCCCTGTTCCCTGCCCGTAAATCCATTTCCTCAGCGACTCAGTGGTGTATTTTGAGAGACAACTGTAGCTCTGCAGTTGTGCCATTGTACCTGAGCAGGGTAGTTGCCTCCAACCTGTAACATCCCGTCGGGTTCTTACTCTTACCCTATTAACAACGCTATTAATGAGCCCGTGTTTCCGGCAGCCACAGCCCCGCGGGCGGGGACTCGACCCCGCGGCCCCGGGACTCGAGCCCGCTGTGCCGGGACTCGAACCCGCGGTCCCGGGACTCGAGCCCGCTGTGCCGGGACTCGAACCCGCGGCCCCGCCGCTGTGGGGGGCGGAGCTTCCTCCAACGGCGGGCGGTGGGTGGGGGGCGCCGGGCGGTAACGGGGGATAACGGCGGGTGACAGCGGGCGGGGCCCGCGGGGCTGCGGGCACGGGAGGAGCCGGGACAGCGGCCCCGGGACAGCGGCCCCGGTGGTACCTGAGGGCCCCTCAGGCCTCGGGGCCCGCCCTCAGCGGCTCTTTGTCCTCCCTCAGGGTCGGAGCGGCCGGGGCGGGTAACGGGGCGCTGGACTCGGGAACCTCGATGGTGAGCGCGACAGCCCCGGGACGGTGCCGGTGTCCGCGGGTGCCGGGCAGCGCTGTGGCCCCGGGCCCCCATGAGTTCATCACTGCTGAACTCTGCTTCGTCCCAGGTAAAAACGTGGGAGGGCGGCCCACGGTCGGCTCTATTTTCGGTAGGAATTACTCACTGTGCTGCTGAGTTTGAGTCACGGACCGCAGCGGGTACCACTTGTCCTGCGAAGGGTTTCGTTCAGTCAGGGGCCACAGCCGTGAAGAACTTTCTTTGGAGTGGTTTCTATTTATAATATAAGCGTATTTTCGGCTTAATATAAACCCCTCGAGTTTATCGTCGGAGAAATTTGTCACTTCCTTGCGTTGAAATGCATCCCGTGTCTCACCTTTTATAGGAACTGAGCCCAAGCCTTGAGAACAGCATCATTAAGGAGCACAGGCAAGAACTCCAGCTTTTAATTGCAGAACTGAAAGATCGTGACAGAGAGCTCAATGACATGGTTGCAGTGCACCAGAGACACATTCGGGCCTGGGAAAGTGATCGCCATATAATACTGACTTTAGCAGAACGATGCAGCCTCTTAACCAGTAAGTGTTGTGCATGTGAAGAATAAAGTCTCGGTCTTTTAAGCACATTCAGCTGCTTTGAGCCCTCAGTAGCAGCTTTGCATCACATAAGGAACCATTTCCTACCCTTCAGCCTTTAAATTGTGTTGTCTCTTTTCTGAGATCTGAACTTCCACGGTGGAACTGCAGTGATCTGATCTTGAAAGGGGGGGTGATAATCAGAAGGCTCCTTCTCGTTGGAGTGTGTAAATTGCTTCTGTGAATTCTGTAAAAAAGAATCTGATTAAATAAGTGTGGGGGAAGAGAACAATTTGCAACATGCTGGTGTGCCCTGGGGTTCTGCTGCACAGCTCTGACATCATCCACAAACCACCCAATGGAACACCTGACAGCTCTGAACAGTTGTTTGGCAGTAAAGAGCTCATGGACTGCCTATTCCATCTGTGGATGGAAAAAAGCAGGGAATCCTGCTTTGGAGTGTGCAACACGAGCATCTATTCCTGCACTGCATGATTCTAAAACACTGGATTAAATTATTTCTGAGGTTTAAAAGAATTCTTTCTGAGATTTAAAAAACTGCATGACAGTCTCTGAGCTGTTTCCTCACAGATAACCTTGTCTCCTTTCTTCTCAGGTGAGCTGAATGAGAAAAATGCAACTATAAAATCACTGACCAGAAAGTTGCAGTTCTTAGAGTCTCAGCAGAATGACAGTAAGGCAACACTTGAAAGTACACGACAGATGTTTAAAGAGCTGACTCGAAAAGTAACAAATTCATCTGTTCACTGCCAGGCTCTGGAGGTAGGGGTTGAATAATGGTCTGGTTTTGCAGTCTGTGCATGTACAGAATGCCAGTGGCATTTGGGAATTTCACTGGGGAATAAGTGTTTCATATTAGGGCTCCTGAGTTGCATTTGTCAGTAATGTTAAATTTTAGCTCTGATTTATTGGTGAGGAAGCAAAGAGGGAGAGGGGAAGGGGCAAAGAAGCTTTTCTAAGCTAGAATTTGGAGTTTGCTGTTTGCTTGGTTTGGGGAACCCTGCTCAAAACCAGAAATGGGATTGCAAGAGGCACTGCTGCCCCCAGAGCAGTGCTGGTGTTTTTTTAGGAAGTTTCAGAAGGTTTTATTTAGAGCTTTGATTGCTGTGATAAACTGTAACATTCTGAAACTAGTTTAAGGATATGAAAATAATTCAAGGGTTCTAGAATATTTTTAAGTGATTTGGCAATGATTGTATGAGTGGGGTAATTTTTAATCTGTATGCAATGAAGAATATTCTACATTTTATCTGTCTAATTGAATTAATAATAGATTAGTAAATGAACTAGGACACAAGCAAACTGTGGGACAATTTTTACTCCAGCCCTCTTTTCTCCAGCTTGCTGAGAATCCCACATTGCCCCTCACAATGTTTAAATAACGTTGTGGACACAAAAATACCAACTTTGAATCACTGATGCAATAGCTCACACTTATTTCTGTTCACTAGGAGACAAATCAGAATCTCCACTGCTCAATTTTGGAACTGTCTGTTAAAACAGGCCAGCTACAAGCAAGGGAACAGGAGCTTCTCACTATGCTCAAGCTGAAGGTAACATTTGTCTCATGGGCATTAAATTTGTCAAACTGCAGTGAAGTTTTTGGTGACTGTTGGATTCTGTCACCATTGATCTCACTCATGTTTAGCTCTTAGGTTTGTTTGAGAAGGGGAAAGTGGCCAACAAACAATAAACTGGTTTATTTTCATAAAAGCCTTGTTTCCAGGCTTTGATTTTGGTTTTTATTCCTCAAGAGCTCAGAAGAAAATCCGTGAAGCCACTGTAACTACTGCAGTTGGTTTGTCCAAATCCATCCATCATATAAAACTTAAGAACATGTTCTATTTCCTATTTCAGGACAATGCTTTACTTGAAACAACTGATCACATCACTGAGTTCACATCTAAATTAAAAAAGCTGGAAAGTGCATTGCGTGCAGTGAAGTCAGAGGATTTCTGTCTCAACAGAGAACAGAGGGCACTCAAACTGACACTGAAAGAACTAATACTTCAAACAAATAAACTGAAAGGTAAATGTTTAGGCTGGGAACCTAATTGAGTGTAGAACCAGCACAATTCCTTTTCATTCTGGGAAATACTACATTTTGTTTTGCAGATGTCCTCTCTGAAAAGATGGAGGAAAACAGCAGGCAGGAGGAAGAGATCCTTCACCTGAAAGAAGAAAACGGCTGCCTGAGGAGTGAGCTGGCACTTGCAGGTAAGGGTGGGCAGGCAGGGACTTCCAGACAGCAATTCACTGATAGCTGTGAAGGAAGCACCTTCTTACCTACCTTCCTTTCAGGTTAATAAAAGAGTGTCCCTTGTGTGCTGTTCTTCTGTGAAAGCCATATCTGGGACTGCTGCAGGGACAGTTGTAGAACCTTGTGAAGGACAAAGTTCACCAGAGTGGTTACATGTGGAGGACTAAATGACTCAGAGGATTCTCTCCTGCAAATTTTGAGACTTCCATGTCTCTTCTGTTGTTTAGTACAGTTTTTGAGGGTGGCTTTCTCCCTTCTGTATCAGAAATGGGCACCTACTGAAAAGAAGCTACATTTCAAAACCTGAAGTCTCTTCTCTCTGAAGTCACCAGCCCATCACTCCCTCTGGTATTTGTACAGAAGCAGTGTGTTACAAATTCACTTCTCTCTTGCTGCCTTTGACAAGAGTCTCTGTGTTTAGGCTGATTTAAGGTGAACTGCAGCTTGCTCTCCATGATACCTTTGCTTTGTTTTTGTGTGGAGGAACATTTCAGTGCTGCTCTGGATAAGAAAGTTGGGATGATGGTCACTGCAATATCTTGAGGACAAGCCATAGATTAGGTGGCAAAAATGTCCTCTGCTAGGAGGTGATTTCCTTGCCTATCACTCTTAGGCCGCCATTACCTTTGCCAGATACTGATCCTCTGTCTAAGTATTTTAAAAACAATAGAATTGGGAAGTATTTCCCAGCACTTCCCTGTACAAACGAGTTAGAATTAATTGACTGAATTTGGTTTCCCCCTTTCCCCTCCTTTCTGAAAAAGCTAAATCAATCAATGAAGCACAACACTGGTAAAATAAATCCAGGTGCTGAGGAAAAGTTGAAGGAAAATATTTGATTCTTTAGTTGTCCTGTGTTTTTTATGCTCTTTTTGTTTGGAGGGGAAATGGGTCCCATTGATAAAATGCCCTTGTTTTGGCTTGGTACCACCTTCTGCTACAGACACAGTGTTAGAAGAAGTACATGCTTTGTGTCTGTTCACTTTAAGTAATTAAAAAATTGTGTATGTTTTGAAACAGTGGAGAAAGAACAGAGAAAGGATCAACTTTATCAGTTCTCCAAGTCTAAACAAGCACGGATTGAAAAGGAATTATCCAGCCTGCGACAGGTACAGCCCTGGTGGTGTTTCTGCTCTGAGGTTGTGGAAGTATTTTCAGTGTCATCAGACCTGCATGGAACAGTATAAAAAAGCTAGATCTAGCTTTTAATAATTAAGGGAGGGGGAGGAAATCAAATGTTCTGTTTGTGCCTTGCTGGGATCCCTGTAGAATGTTGATTTGTTTGGGTTAAACTGAACAGCCCGTGGTGCCAGGCTGGGGAAGTCACATGCAGGGCAGCAGGAGTGGGGTGTACACACCTGCCAAGGTGAACTCACAGGTCAAAAGAAACTGGAACCCTGTGTGTTCACCTGCTCTCAGCTGAGGTTCTTGAGGCATGTTCCATTTTTTTCTAATTGCAAATAATGAATGGGTTCCTTATCTTCTGCATAACCTTCACAAAAAACCCTCTGCAGTGAAGGCCAAATCCCACAATCACCTGTAATTCTGTAACATTGAATAGCACAATAACAACATTTATTAAATTCCAGGTAACAGTAATGATACTGTATTTATGGTTCAGTGTTGTTCCATTCTTTAATAGAAATTAGTTTATTGCTGCAAAATGTTATTTTCCTAAATACATGCAGAGATGTCCTCTTAGATTTGGAAGTCTTTGCCAATAGTTTAGCTACAGGTATCGGTTTATAAAAACGTTTTGATGTTTTTGGAAGACAAGCAATGTGTTAGTACCTGATGATGCTGTTCCTGAACCCCAGACTCTCACTAATGCCCATCACTACCTTTAACAGGTCTATATAAAACAGCAAAACGATTTACATTTCCTTCATGGCAACTCAGAGACCCCTCAGGACTCAAGGCAAAAGCTTGAAAAGGCAGCAAATAGAAGGAGGTAAAGTAATCTCTTTTTATTTCCTTACTAGTTTGTTCTTAGAGACCTCACTGTTCAACCACAACTCACATCCTCCCAGAGATGTGTGGTGGGTCAGGATGGATTTGCTGCACTCAACCACAAACATGCAGTGGAGTTCTCAAGCACCTTGTTTTTTAGTTGATCAGGAGACACCATAAACATCAGTCACAGTTCAGTCTGGGTTGTGTCAGGCCAGACAGCTCATGAGGTTTTAGAAAATGAAATAGTCTGGCGGTGGGGGTGTTAATCTGGCTTGCTACTGCTTTTATTTAAAAAGCAAAGTTTATTTTAGGAAGTAAACTTAAGGAATTGCTGCACACCCTGGAGGTTCAGACAGAATCACCACACAGTGTAAAACATGAGGGAACTTTGACTGATTCTGGAAAGTAACAGCCAAATCTGGGCAGACTCCTGTCGGGTTTGGGCAGGATACAGCTGCCTGTTGGTGTTTGAGCTGCCACAGAATGGCAGCAGCCTGTGTTTGTGTAGAGCTTTGGGAGTGCAGTTGTGGATGCTCTTTACCTGCAGTGTTTCTGACTTGTTTTTATCGTGCCGTTGTAGCACAAGGGTGACATTCTCTGCCTCTGAAAGCCACGGCAAGACAGACATGGGTAGGACTGAGGGCACCCACAGGATGTGCAAGGAATGGGGAACTGCACCAGTTCCAGAAAGTAGGGTAAAAACCACCCCTAAGATGTGTGAAGTAGATAACAGACAGTTACTGAATGCATCAGACTTGGAGCAAACTACCTCAGCCTTCCTAAGCTGGAGTCAAGAAGTTGTGAAAGGCTTGGCTGTCCCTGCAGAAGAAGGAGAAAAGCAGGATGTTGCCTCAAGCTTTGATGAGCTAGACAGTGAAATATTTTGTGAGGCAAACAACACAAAGCCATTGAGAAACAGGGAAATTGGTGAGAGTGGAGTGGAAAGCAGAGACCAACAAACCTCTGAGTCATCTCTACCTTCGTATGAGTGTTGGCTTAGCATCAGATCTCGTGTAGATTTGCAAAGTACTTGGACCCAGAGTTCCACCACGTCTGACAGAACTGATAGTGAAAATAAAACCTGGGAAGAGAGATCTGGAATTCAGTGTGACCAGACAAGCAGAAAGTCTCCTGTGATTCACAAGTCTGGATCTGATTCCTGTATCAGGAACTCCATCACAAACAGAAGTGCCCAGTGGAAAGCAGTATCAGATCTGGAATGGCTGGAGATTTTCAAACCCACAGAAAGAGATGGAAGCAGTGAAAAAGATGGCAGCTGTCTGGAGAGTACACAATAGATGGAAAGTGCCAGCTCAAAAAGGTTATGAGCTTGTTACATTTAAGAAATAGGTATAAGCTGGAGTTATGTAGAAAGGTAGGTGTACAAGCTCTCAATAGTATCTCAAGTGATGTTTAAAGTAACTGCTGTTTTAAAATTAGTCTACCCACTTGAAAAGTAGCAAAATTTAAAATAAAAACAGCTCTTAATCTATCACGATTCTATTTTTATGCATTTATTTTTTCTCATCTCTTATCCCCAAGAGCTGCGTGGGCAGGAGAAGCTGCAACACCACAGAACTTGCCAAATAAACTAATTGAGAAAAACACAGGTTTAAAAAAAATCTGACCATTTTTTGAAATCCCAGGTGTTGCTTTTAACTGGTGGATAAAATATCTTCTGACCAGAGTTGGACTTGCACTGTGATGTTTCTGTGAGGCAAGAAATCCAGATTTTATGTATTTCTGTTAAGAAATCACACCATGGCTGGGCAAGAATGTAGGACACAGCTTTGAGCACAGGCTGCTGCCTCACTCAGGGCAAGAAATGAGATGGCAAGATTTAAAAGACAGCAATCTGTCCACTCTCCAGTCCACAGGACTCTATCCTTCTGTTTGTGCTGGGGGAGGAAAAGGACACATGGTTGGGGATGAGCAGAATGAGGTTTCTAATGCTGAGAAGTGTTGGAAGAAGACCCAGGTGTTTCAGTGGTGTTGGAATGTATTTGAGATTAAACCACTGCTTTTACAGGAGTGGCTTTATGCCTGCACAAGCAAAGGCACTCAGGGCTGGGACTTGCTGTGGATTTCTTGTCTCGGTTCCTCCATCTCCTTTTAACAAACTGATTTACAGCTCTATTTTAGAAGGATTCCTGAAGTTTTACAGAGATTTCATAGCTGCCTTTTAGCCAGAGGAGGAGGAGCTTTCCAGCTGGTGGTTTTGACAAGTACAGTAAATGAACAGCTGTTCAAACCTGCTACAAATGTTTGCCAGCAAGTCTGCCCTACATCCAACCAGATTAATGTTAGGGAACAGAGAGATCTGATGTAGGGATGCTTTTAAAACAAATATCGTAGAGATTGTTGCTGCAGTGAGACAGACCTGTTCAGAAAGAAGGTGAATGGGCAGCCACTGAAAAAGAATGCTGTCCTGGCACATTCCCACAGGGTTTAGCTGATCCTCACACGCCTGTGGACTCTCTCTGGTTTCCACTGTCTCTAAATCATTAAAAAGACTCCACTCCTTTTACATCTACCCTGACCTTTCTTATCCACTCCCCCAGCAGCACCAATGACATGCTGCCATCCCTCCAAATCCCATCTGAGACTTGATCATGAAAACTTCTTTCACTTTTTGTCTTGTCCTTAAGGGAATTTTAGGGGAAAAGGAATAAATTCAGCCTGGGCAGTGGACTGAGGAGGGGGCTGTGCTGCCCATTTGGGATTTGCTGCTGAGCTGTCCAGTTTTCTTGATGCCCACACTTGGTCTCCTGCTAATTGGAGATGGATTGCCTCAGTGCAAATCCCAGACTGTCTGCTCTCCAACCTCTGCTGACTCGGATTTGCCAGGGAATAAATCCTCTCCCTGGGAGGAAGGCAGGAGTGTTCCTTCTGTGGAGGGATTAATGGCAGAGTCTAAACCCAGCATTCCTCCTGGGACTCGAATCTGGATCCTCCAGTTTGCCACTGCTGGTTTCATAGTGCTGATGATGTAGTTTGTGTGTAGGGAAGGGTGCTGGCACCTCCCTGTCAGCCCAGCAAATATTTTTGACATGAGTTCCTGAATTCTGGAACAGACAACAAGGCTATTAAAAGTCAAATACCTTCTCCAACAGCAAGGGGGATTGTGAAATCCCAGAGTGCAGGAATCATTTGTGTGCTCTGACTTGGTGACTTCATTTATGTTGGACCAACATTTGCTGCCTTTGGATTTTTATCTCAATTCTCATTTTAAAGATGGAGCATCAGCAGGTACTTGTTCAGTCTGGTGGGGCTGGACTGAGCCACCCATTCCTGAGCCACCTCCCTGCCTCAAAATAAACCTGTTTCCCCCTTCCCTCCCAACCTGAGTGTTCTCCCAAGTTACCTGTGCCCATCACATCTCCTCACATCCCTGTTCCAGGCTGCTGCAGCTTGTTCCCTCACGTCTCCACAGAACCAGAAGCACACAAAAATGAGCTTTTCTCTCTTAAAAGAGAGCCTGTTGTGTCCCAGTGTTTTACTGGAATGAAATGGGACACAGCAGGCACTTGTGAGCTGACAAATCTCACAAGGGCTTTTTCCTAGTTTGAATGTAATTTAAAAATACACCTATTTGTAACAGTCTTGCCAGGTATGGAATGCATTGTTGCACCAAAATAAGTAAACAATATTTAATGAAATATTATCAATTCAGAAATAGTACTTTCTCTACAATACACCTCTTTTTTAATTATTTACCAATCCAAGCTGTGCTTCTGTTGTGTTCAGATGCGTGATGTTCTTGTATTTAAAGATAAATTAAATAAAGCCCCTTTGGGAAAGCTCTCCTTTGATCTCTGAAGTGATGATGACTGCAGAAGACTATGAAATTCCCTTGAAAGGTACACCTAGAAATATTAATCTGCCTAATGGATGATCAAAACCAAACAGGGAGTTGGCTGTGAGGGAAGAGTGAGGAGCAGAGTATTGGGAGGAATAAGTATTGCCTGTTGTGTGCTCTTTGCCAGGTGAAATACACACTCGAGCACAGGGCTCATGTAGCTGTTTGGAACTGGGTGAATGTCAAACCATGGTCCTCACGAGGACAAAACTGACCTAAGGGAGCTGCTAAACACAGGGACACTGGGGAACAGGGTATAATCCCCAATGCTCCATGGTTTTCTTGGCTCAGGCCCCATATTTCTGTTGTTCCATGATTTTCCCTTGGAAGTTCTGAGAGTATGGTGATGCTTTTTCTGCCAATGTCTTTTTTTTTTTTTAACAGTGAAGAAAACATGGTTGTGAGTTTCTGCCACTTGGATTCTCTTGGTTTGACACCCACCCAGAAGAGTGACATGTCTCAAAGATCTGTGGACACCAAAGACCTGGCAGTGCCTCAGCCAAAAAGCAGATGCTACATGGACCCAGTCAGTACCTTATTGCAGGATGTCCTTGAGTGATTTTAAGGGGAATTATGACTGTAAATGTCTCCTGGAATGGAAGAATTAGGGATTCAAATGATGAGACAACAGGCTTAAGGCAAAGGTGGTAAAATATTTTTTGAAAGTAACTCCTTTTTTCTCCTTAATATGTTTTAGACAACATAAGTGTAAATGAGTTTTAAAAATACATATGTAAGCTTTTGGAATGAAAAGCTTTAGAATGGATGGTGGCTAACTGATAATTCCATGGAATGTCTGAGTACACATGGTTGCAGTTATCAGAAGCTACTGGTCACTGTTTCTCTCCTGTTCTGCCTGGTTTTCCCTCTTCCTCATGTCTGTTTATTCTCCCCTTTATCCCTGAAGCACTGCTGTTGTGTGTGCTCTGTATAAATGCAGTGGAAATCTGTCACAAACCTGGCTCTAGGAAAGAGCTCAGTGTTTTTTAGAAATACCAGCAGTTAGACAGAGTCTGGAGCAGCGTTCTGTGGTGGCATTTTGAACTGAAACATTTCAGAATTAAAATGCTGCTTCTTGGTGGGCTATAACCCTTTGAAATACTCCATGTGGCTAACTTTGGCTCCCTTTCTGTCTCCTCCAGGACTCCAGCTCCCTGCTAATTAAGCTGCACCGTGCTCAGGCCAAGTCTCGACAGATGGTGACAGATCTGGAGCTCAGCCTTCTCCACCCAAGCCCTCACTTCATTCCCAACAGCAGCCACAAGGATATGGTGTAGATTGCTCTCCCAGGACTAAACTGAGTTGCTCAGGAATGCTGATGGCAGCAGCCTTTCCCTGGTGCTTGACTTGCTCTACATTAGCAAAGCACGAGGGAGATATTGTTTATAAAGAGTCAATTCCTGCATTTTTTGTAGGATTCTTTATGGCTCCTCAAGGTCACTGACAGGGTTTGACATCTGCATGTGTCTAAACAGATGGGAGGAAGAAGTCATTTTGGTGCAGGCTGTAGGAGGCCTAGAAAAAAGTGAACACTGGTTCTTTCTCACTTGAAACACGAGATGATTTCTCAGGCTCAGCACACACTGCTCTGCTGTCCCAGAGAATTACAGCCAGAAGTGGTTTATTACTGTATTCATGGAAAGGAGGGCAGTATAGGGAATAGGTGGTATATAGGTTAGCCTTGGGTATGAATAGATTTACAGTTTTTGTGGGTTAATAATTTTAGTTCCTTCATTGCAGGGTCAGAAAATATACTCAGTGGTCAAAAAAAATGAGCCTGTATGTAGCTGGCTGGCAGTTTATTTTATGAGCATGAGCTCTGACAGTTCCTGCTGAGCATGTGGGCAGAAGGACTGATGGGAGATGGGGTCACTGGTTTGTTCTTATAAATATCTGTAAGAATTTCTACCTTGTTTTACAAGGACATTGTACCATTTGCCACTAGAAATGAGTCCACTTGTGCTGATATATATCCCAAAGGGAGGGTTTAGGCTCTTGGTTTTAGAGCAGGCTGTGTGCTGAATCCTCACACATATCACCTCCCTCTAAAAGTGCTGGGCTCCTTTTTAGCCTCAGATGAACCTGACCAGAACAACGTTGCTGTAAGTCACGGACAAAGCAATTTCTTATAACTTTCAGAACCATAAACCTTCCACTGTGCTGGGACTGACTGGCTGAGTGTAAAGGTTGTGTGCTAGCGTTTGCATAAACTGAAAGGAGATCTTGTTCAGGAGCTCCTCTGCAGGATTTCATTCAGCAGAAAAGACAAGCAGCAGTTTAGTCTTTTGCAAATCCCTGTAGGAGGATTCCTGAAAAGCTCCCTCCAACACAGTGCTTGCCTGTGGCTCTTGCCCAGCCCCATCAGCTGTCTGGCTCCTGCTCAGGGCTTGGCACGTCACAGCTCGGCCACTCTTCTGTCCGTGACTCTGCTTTATAACATGGTACTGCATTTTTGAGCTTGGAAATTGGCTTCTCATTCAGGACTGGTGCTTTAGTGGATAGAACATAAAGCAGGTTTGTGTGTACTGGGGCAGCAGATTCTGAACCTGTGAGTCTGTAGAACTTTGATCTACTTTCAGTAGAGCAGTTCTGGGCAAAAACTCGTCAGGCGTGTTTTAGTTAATCTATGCAGGCCAGCTAATTTGTGCTTTAAAACCAGGCTTACCTGAGGCTGTTTTAAACTGAGCTTTAAAACATAGTAGGTATCAAATATGAGCCTTAGAATATAACCAACCAGAGAGAATTTGTACACCTTGGATTCTTGGGGGAGGGAGGAGAAGAGGGAATTGAGAATGCCAGCTTGAACCTGGAAATTTTACTCTCTGAGTCCTTTGATTTCCAGGTAGTGTTTTTGCATTACAATGTAGACAACAGAACCTGCAGAAACTCTTCACAAAAACCACTTATCTGCTGCAGAAGAAAGAGATGCTAAGCTTCCTTGTCTTCCCTATGGTGTTCTGTGAGCATGAAGGTGTTTTCAACTTGATCTTTTGTTGTTTGCTTCCCTCTTTTTAAATGCATCTGCAATTTTAATGCACGTTATGGATTTCTGAGGTGAGCCTGGCACAGGATTCTAAGTGCATTTCCAAAAAAACTCTTGAGTACTGTAACAGCAAACAGATATTAAAGCAGCAAGTAATTCCTTTAGCCAAATAATTAAACTTTGCTCGAGCGCGTTCCTCATCCTCTGGGCAGTCAGATCTCATGGCTCCATTCCCCAGTACCTGCAGGCTGCTTATTGTAGTTAAAACCCTTCTGTGTGTTACAGATAACAGGATCAAGGATGTGAACATTGTTGAATGAGAGGCTGGGAAGTGTTTTCCAAGGCCACAGTCAAGGGCTGTTTTAGGATATTGTTCCTGGGCTCAGAGCCTCAAAAGTAGAATGTATTGAATAGAGCTGTTTCAGAATATCCAGAGCAGCCTTGCCCACAGTAGATTGTTTTTCCTTTTCCAATCAGGAAATTTCTCACTCTCTGGTTATTTGTTCTCCTAATGTGCATTGAATGTTTGCAATAGGCACCACATTGTCTGGTTCTGAGGACAAAAGAGTAACCAGATATGGTTAAAATCCTGAACACAACTTGAAACTGAGTAAGAACCAGCCACAATGAGGAGAAAAACTGGCAAAAAAAGAAAAAATCTTCCACTGCTGACACAACCCAAGCTCCTGCCTTTAAAGGGAGGTTATCTCACAGCCAGCTGGGGTGGGAAGCTGTGTGGCACTGGGTTTCTCATATGGATCTGCTTTGATCCAGCAGGGAACTGGTCCTCAGTTCTCTCTGGGATATTCCAGCTGCAGTCCCTGAACTGTTTCTCCCCATGGAGCCAAACCCTCTGTGCCCTGGGGAGGGGGGGGTGGTTTGTAGCACCCTCGTGTTCTGCTCTTTCTGCTCTAAGCCTGGAGACACTGAGTCTTCTCTCAGAATCCCTGGGGTCTGGGAGGAGATGGATGCTGAGCAGCTGGAATGCTGAAATGCTGCTGTGCAGAACTGCTCTTTTCCTGAAAAGAGTCCCGGGGTAAAAGCAGCCCCAGGTTTTATAGGTCGAGGCCAACACTGTGACTTGCATCCTGAAACCACTGATGTTCAAAAGTTTCAGGAGTAAATCCCCAAAAGTGCTGAGCCCTGTGCTGAGGCAGCAGAGTGGTGAGTGTGTGCTGAGCCTACAGAAATAATCCTATTTGCTTCAAGTGAGAAAGAGCCACTGGAACAAATACACCCACAATCCACTGTACATCCATGACAAGAATTAGTGACTCTGCAAGTCACTGCCTGATGCAGAATTCCCATTTTCTTTGTGTGTTAAAAGGCACTGAATCAGTGTGATCAGTTAAATCCAAAGCAGAGCTGAAAGCAGGTCCAGAAAGAACTGAACATTTGTGCAGCTTCATACATAGAAGTGATTGAATTGATTTTGGTTGTGTTTGTTTGATTTTAAAATTGCTTTGAAACCATTTAAGGGCAGGTGCACTGACAAACATCAGGATCATTTCCTCCCTGGCTGCCAGGGACTGAGCCATTCTCATTCCTCAGTTGTTTGGCCTCTGGAGAGAGGCGGGGTGGGGGAGAGTTGAAGAACTGAGGAAAGCAGTGAGTAAAGGGCTATATTCAGTTTTGGACACTGCAACATGTGCCACTGCTTGTACTAGTGACTCAGTAGCTGGCCAGGGCACAAACATCACTCCTTTTCACAAAGCAAACGGGAAAGGTTTTATTTCCAAACACCCCAGTGCTGACTCTGAGACTGTTGTCTTTCTGTGAAGTCCTTTATTTACCTTTCACCTCTGTATTTTTACTCTATGTTCTGATTCTGTTTGCAGTGTGAAAATTTGTGTAGTAAATTGATAGGGTTGCTTTAGATATTTCAGAGGAAATGTTCCTGCTTTTTAATTAAAAAAAACCTTTTAATTTTCTACAGTGGATGAAGAAGTTTCCAACACAGAAGTAATTCTGAGGACTGAGGATTATCAACCCAGCAGTTACAATGGAAAGTTACCTCATTTTTTTCCATGGTTCTCTGAGTGTTTGAAATACTCATGAGTGGCAAAAAGATGTGACTCTGTGGGAATGTATTTTATCTGGAAGTAAAACACAGAATTATGCCAAGATTAACAGAGCTATTTTTATAGCTGAGAGCTCAGGTTAAATACTGGCTTGTTTTTTGAGAATCTTAAGTGTGTAATTGTTACAACATAGGAGCTTTTTTTTTTATGGTGGCTCAGAAATATTTATAGAGTATGACACAGCCAAGCATCTTTTTTTTCCTTGTTCCTTTTTTTTAGTATATTGTTTTTGTCCTGGACTTCTTGCCTTTGGAGAGAGATGAATAATGTTTATAGGAAGTTCCCAATTAGTGTTGTAAGTAGGAACTGCCTCCAGTGTTGTTGAAATGGGAGAGTTGTCACCTACAAGATGGGCAGAACAACTCTTCCACATTCAGGAGCTGGTTCTTCCAGCAAAAGTTTATGGGATCAGGTGTGTATGGACTGTTTGCTCTATAGAGCAGCAGCCAAGCATAATGTGACCTTTCTTTTTTGCTTTAACCTGTTTTTTTCTTTGCCTATGGGGCAAGACACATTCTGCTACTACAATTTGAACGTAACTTTTTAACTAAGAGATCAAATCAGCAAATAAAGGTGATACTTTGCTGTATCTTCCTTGCCTATTTAACACACTGCCCAACACATTTAGTAGTTCATTTCTGATGGTTCTGAGCACAGACATGAGGGGGCTGCTCAGTGCTGTGCAGGTTGGGAGCAGTTTGGGGACACCTGTGCCAAGGCTCCAGTGCTGTGCCAGTGTTTTTCCTGCGTGGGGGCAGCCAAGGGTGGGAGTCTCTGGCTCCATCCACCGCCACCAGTTAATTGCAGTGAAACACAACACTCCATGGATTCCCCTCGTTAACTCTTTCATGTTATTTTCTGCTTTCTCATTAATTACCCCAATGACAGCCTTTCAGGTACTAATGGTCCCAAAATTAGACCAACTCTGATCAGAGCTGTGTCCCACAGAGAGAAGCTCAGCTGCTGCATCTCTTTTCTAGTTTCCACAAGGCTTTATAGTGCATTTATTCCTCTACTTGCACAGAACCTTTCCAAGCTCCATCCTCAGAATCTCCTGCTGTGGGTATGACAAAAATTCCCCCTAAAAAGCCACTGATAACAATACCATGATGCTTTCCCTGAAGCTGTCCAGCAGCTTTACAGAGAAATTGGAACAAATTCCAAGCAGGAGCTGCACTGTCTGGTTTAAGTGTGTTTGAGTTTAGTGATGAATTCTGAGTTTAAACCCCTCGTGAGTTTAAAATGCTCCACTGTTTGCTTTAAAATCAATATAGAAAACTGAGATCCAGCAGTGCAACAAGGATCTGAACAGCTCTAGGATTTTGTCGGGGCTGCCCAGGATTTGTGGTATAGGAAGAAAGGGAATGTCGAGGTTAATTTGTTCAGCTCTAAGTGACTTACAAACCAACTGCATTATCGACCCTGCTCTGAGACTCGCATGGAAATGCTTCGAACTCGGTGCATTATTTCTGGAAGCAGCTCAAACACTCCAGAGAGCCCTTTGCTATTGTATCCTCGGACCGAATTATTATTAAAGACAACAAAGCTCCTGTTCAGCCGCGGCCTTTCCGCAGGGTGGATGCGCGCTCTGCTCCTGGCTTCCCCGAAGGGAAAGCGGTGATGGAGCTGCGGGTCCTTCCTGTGCAGGTGTATGGGGAGGGCAATAGAAAACGAGAAGGGGGGGGCGCGCGGGGCCGT
>VXBA01001105.1:2113547-2177337 GCA_013399895.1 Serilophus lunatus | reverse complement strand
GCCCGGTCCCCGCCGAGCGCCGCCACCCCGCCGGGCAGAGGGGCCCCGGGCGGGCCGTGCGTCCCCCCCGCTCCCCCCGGGCCTTATCGCAGGTAAACACGGCCGGGAGCACACGGGGAAGTTTGACGGGAGCGCGGCCGAGCTCGGGGGCTCCGCAGCAGCGCGGGGCTGCCCCCCGCGCCCACCCCCCCCGGGAATGGGCATCTCTGCATCCCTGCCGGGCCCCGGTGCCGACGTCAACGACGGGGGATGGATTTGTCCCGTCCCCGCGGCTCTGGGTCACCCGTGGGGTCTCCCCGTGGGGATCGGGGTGTCTGGACCTGCGGAGGGTGGTTGAGCTAAAACGAAGCTCAAATGCATTTGGGCTCGGCCGGAGTGCCCGTAGCCCCCGCAGCGTGGTCAGTGCTTGGGCACGGATGGGGCCGGCATATGGCTGGGAAATGAATGTCTCGGACAGCGTGGGCAGGGATGGGCAGAGGGATGGACAGAGCGACGGGCTCGCTGCTGCCCCAGCAAAAATAACAGTGCCCTCCACACGCATCTTCCGAGCCCTCTGGTTTTACAGGCCGTGCGTTCGTCGCAGATGTTTGCCCCTTTGCTTTGCTGGCCCTCCCTTGGCCCCTGGGCTGGTTTGGCCCTGGAGAGCACCAGCGAAGACAGGTGGGAATTCCAGGCCTCGCCGGGGTCACGGTGCCGGGCAGGAAACGGAGCTTGTTGGGTCTGGGGAGCAACCCGAGAAAACCGGCAATTCCGGTTCCTTCTGGACGCGTCTCCTTCAATCGTCCCACTGGGCACCGCTGATAAATAATCGCGGCGGCAGCGCTGCACCGAAAGGCTGCACGTGTCCCTCCTCCTCCCGCCCCGCCAGGGCGTTTTGGGACATTTCAGTGGCACTTGTGCCCTGCACGGATCCAGCTTCCCTCAGTCTTAGGAGTGCTGTGGGCACAGCCGCGTACAGGGCAAAGAGGTGGTCGCTCTCCGTTAAGTGCTTTCGGCTCTATGACCCCAGGCTCGTTGGCTGTTGGTCACATTCACCACCCAGAACTGACCCTTTTTTTTCCAGCAGCTGCTGAGAAACTGTTCTACAGCTTCACCCTGGTGTGGTTTCCGTAGTGGTGCTTCAGGGAGAGCAGAACTGTTCCAGCGCCACTATGTGGGTATTGATCTGCCTTTTACCTCTAATTATAGCAGCAGTGGAGTCAGCCACTGGTCACCTCTGTGGCGCGGGGCCGCTGGTGGCACATCCCCCCCCCCAGGATTCCGTGCCACCCTGGAGAAGGATGCTGCAGGAATGTTTCCCCATGTGAGGGCCGGGGTGATGCCTGTGGGTACAGACTGGAGTTGCTGACCCTGCTGTGATCCCAGGTGCTCGTGGGTGATGAGCAAGTCTCTTGCTTTCCCTGAAAATGCTTCTCCAGGTCTTGTGTGGGGTGATTCAGACATCCCCCTCGGACCAGCCGTGTGCAGGAAATAGGAAGCCACCATCCCACAGCGGGCGATCGCTCGGCAGCCTGGCAGGAGGCAAAACTTGCCCTTTTTTCCTGCCAATTTTTGCTTTTCTTAGAAAAAAAGGTTAAAAATCAACTGAACTCTGGAGCCTCCAGGATTACATTGTCTGTGACTGCCAAGTGGTACTTTTCTGGTGTAATTTGGGAAGGAGCATTAGGAAGGGAACTCCGGAGCAGCCGTCTGTAGTTCAGCTGTTCCGACAGTCCTTGTGCCGCCTGGCCAGGGAAGTTTCCAGCCCAATGTCCTGCTGCCAAAAAATCTCTCCCTGCCCTGGTGTCACGCCAGGACTCGGCATCCACCTGCCAGGTGGGGATTGTGTCCCTGCAGGATGCTGGGCTTCGGGAACCGTGGGCGGGAGCATCAGCTGTAATTAAAAACAGCCTGGAAAGAAAGGGTGGATGTAAACTGTGCTCCTTCATTTGGGCACTTTGATCCTGGCTTTAGTCACAGGATTGGTACGTGCAGGCTGCGAGTGAGGGCTGTGAGTAAGGAGTCTGTGGGTTCCCACAGCCCACGGCCAGGCAGGTTTTGGGGTTGGACTCCCAGCCCTGTCGGGGATGGGGAACAGTCCACCAGGTTGCATCAAAGTTTTGGCCAGGCTGCTCATGCACCTGCAGTGACAAGCGGGACCTGCCCATCTCCACACGTGTCCCAAGAGGTTGGGTCAGGGGTGGATCTCCCCATTTCAGAGCCGTCCTGGCTTTGCTGGGCACCCAGCAGGGACGTCCTGGGGGCACACGTCCCAGGCTGCAGCATTGCCTCGTGCCCATCCCTGGTCTCACATTCCTATTTTCATGGAACTCCTGACCAGGCTGGAGGCAGAGGAAGCACACCTGACACAGCAGTCCTGAGGGATTGTTGTTGGTTCATGGTTTATTTGGGATCATACTGGACATGGTGTGTCTGTTGTGGTGGTGCTGTGCGTGTGCTGGTACTGCCCCTGCATGGGTCCAATCCATGTTTTGGAGGTAAAATGCCTCAATAAAACCTCTGCACTGAATCACTGAGGATGAAACTTGCCTGTCCAGAAGCCTCTGGGCTGAATTTTGGCTGCTTGGGCTGGAAATGGGATTAAGGGCAATAAACCAAATAAAACCACCAGCACCAACAGGAATTACAGCTTATTTTTGGGACAGGCCAGTGGGACCTCTCCCATTGAGCAGCTGAGGCTGTGCTCCTGGGGGTCTACCCTAATCTCACACTTTGGCCCTTCTAGCTCTTTTTCCTTCTGGCCTGTGGGGCACTGGTCCCACCACTGGGCTGAGTCAGGTGTGATGGATTGGGATGAGCGTGGTAGGTTGGGATGAGTGTGTTGTGGTGCTCCCATGTAGTGGACATCAAAAATCCAGGTCTGGGAGCTGTGTCTGCCCCACTCCCCCTATGCAAAGCACCCCAATAAGATGCAATAACCCCTTCAGCAGCTCCTCACTGCAAGATACATTTCCAAGCCATGCCTTGTTGGCCTGTTGCTCCCAGGTCCGTGATAAACCTTCCTTCCTATCAATAACCCATCGCTTTGGTGTCTTACTGGGAGGTGCTGGCAGCCCCGGGAACCTGTGGCGCATCTCTCTGGCTGAGCTGCATTTGAGGGCGGAGCAGCTCCAGGCTTTCAGGTGGCTGTGGAAGCACTTTGGGAGAGGCAGCTGTGCTGCAAGTGCCTGTCCCCTGTTCCCGGGCACTGCAGGCTCATTAACCTTTGGGGATAAGAGGATTACAGCAAGTCACCGGCTTAACTCTGCTGCTGCTTTACAGCCCCACATGGCGGGGTGACACCGGGGCTTCCCCCGTGCGGGAAAGGCAAAACCAGACCCTTTCCCCAGCAGCTGCAGGAACAGGCTCACTTTTTGGGATGCATTCGTAGTGCTTTAGTCTCTGCTGTGCCCAGCCCATAGGCATAGCCATTTTGGACACTTGTGGGGCAAATTTGGTGTGTTGACACCTTTGGCATCACCCTTTCCAGCACAGCTTCAAGTTCATCCTGCATAAGTCAGGAGCACTCGATAACTCGGCATTGGGTTCCTCCTCCTGCAGGAACATTCCTCAATTTGGAGAACAAGCACCTGTATGGAAGCAGGTGATTTCCCCAGAAGGGTAGATAAGATTTTTATAAGGTTTTGGGGCTGTGGGACTGCAGGGAGGGACCCAGTTTCTCTTCTGGCATGAGTTCTGTTGGCGGGGCCGCTTCCTGCCTTCCCAGCTGGGACTGTTTTCCTCTGCTGGAGACAGAGGGCTCATGGACACAGACACAGTCCAAGTGCTGCTGCAAGGGTGAAGCAGCTCTCTTGAGTCTGCAGGGACCAGGCAAGGAGGAGGAAGATCCTCATCTTGGTTTTGCAGCCCATCATCCCATGGGAGACACAAGTGACCCCTCTCTGGGGTCATCTTTTGGAATAAATTAATAAATTAATAATTTAAAATGGGCTGTGTGACCAAACACATCAAGATACAGATACTCCTTCTCTGCTAATCACATTGCTCTGGATTTTTGCTCCATCATGATGGGCATGGTGGCTGCCACTCCCTCCTTGCTCGGGGCCTGCATTTCCCCCCACGTGCTGTTTGCGCACAGAACCGTTGCCAAAAAACCCCCAAACCACTCCCCCCTTGGTTCAAAGGCTCCTCGTGATTACACAAACAACCCTGGAATTTGGCATCTCGCTGTTGTGCTTTAATGTTCCCCGGGCAGGGTGCTGAGTTCAGGCTGCAAAAATGCAAAAATTGGTTTCCTGGGGCAGGGACAGCCGGGAGCAGTAATGGTCTGATTCTGACACATCCTGCTGGGGATGGGGGCGTTTAATGGGCTGCTTTGTCTGAGGATTAAAAAAGCCCTTTCTGATGTGTTACAAATGACTTCGAGGTGCCATATATGTTCTAAAATTCTATTTTCTCCAAAATCACTAGCACTGCCCTTCAGCAGGGACAGGTAGGCACAAGGGTCACACTGTGTCTGACAATTGCTCTCCCCTCCTCTTGCAGGCTATCAGCATCAGCAAAGCCATAAACACACAAGAAGCACCAGTGAAGGAGAAACATGCCCGGCGTATCCTTTCCTGGACAGCATGGATTGGGCTGAGGCAGCAGGGGTTTGGGGCCATGGAGGTTTGGGAGACAGGAGATCCATGCAGAGCTTGGTTGGAGAGTGGCACCATGTAGGTTCAGGCCTCAGCGAAAAGGCAAACAAGAGCAGTGCAATAAAATGGTGTTTCTTTGGCAGTAAAATGCAGAGGACCTCAGAGTGCCCTGGGGCAGGGGGAGGTACAAGAAAAAGATCAAGGGGAACGTGATCTCTGTGCACCTGCTGCATGTGCCCTTTTTAATGCAAGTTAATCAAGAACAGTCCCCAGCCCAGCCTGTGCCCTGCTCCGTGTGTGTCCAGTTGGCCTTGACCGCAGGGAAGGGATCATCCTGGGGACACACCACGAGAAGGGAGCATTCACCTTCTGGTCCTACGCCATCGGGCTGCCCCTGCCCAGCAGCGCCATCCTCAGCTGGAAGTTCTGCCATGTGCTGCACAAGGTCCTGCGTGATGGACACCCCAATGTAAGTGCCCTCTCTGGAACATCCCTCCTGCTTTGCTGGTGGTGGAGATTTTTGCCTCTTGAAGTGTCTCTCTGCACAGGGTGTGGGTTCCCTTCCCTGTCCCAGCCAACTTTCCCAGGTCACAAGGCTGTGAGACACTCTGTTATCTCACACCTTTGAAACTGCCCTGTGCAAAGCCCCGACCTTTGGGTGCCGTTGAAAAGCTGGAACTTCTCCCAAAGCTGGAGCAGCATAAGGGGCTGGATCCATCCTCCACCCCAGTATCAGGGTGGGCAGGCAGGTGCTCATCTGGGCCAGCCCCACTGTCCCACATCCCTCCTGTTTTTGTCTCCAGGTGCTCCAGGACTGCCAGAGGTACCGCAGCAACATCCGAGAGACGGGGGACCTGTGGGTGAGTGGGGCAAAGTGGAGGTTTGTGCCTCTCAGGAGGGTTGGAGGTGGGTGCTGAGAAACATTGTGAGCACAGAGAGGGCAAAGCACCATCTGAAATAACCTGTTGTCTTTGCTCCCATTGGGTGATGGTTGTGTCTGTGGTGGAGGGCACAAGTGCTGTAGGGCTGACGCAGGTTCACTGGCACGTGTGGGCTCTGCTGGGTCCGCTCACATCGCTCCAGATTCCCCATGTTTCTCCTCATGTCTCTGCAGGGCCATTTGCATGACAGGTATGGGCAGCTGGTGAGCATCTACACACGGCTCCTGCTCACCAAGATCTCCTTCCACATCAAGGTAAGACCCTCTGCTGCCTCCTCACCTGCTCTACTGGGGGGACGGGGCTTCACTGGGGGATGTGTCACACCAGCAAAAATATTACCAGTGACTGATGGTTTTTTCCTTCCTTCCTTTTCCAAAGCATCCCGAGTTCCCCCCGGGCCTCGAAGTGCCAGATGAGGTGCTGGAAAAGACTGCAGGGACGGATGTGAACAACATGTGAGTGTCCTGGCACACACAGAGTGCTGAAGGGTGTAAATGCAGGGAGCAACACCCCCAAATTCTTGTCAGTTGGAACCCTGGCCATCATGAGGACCCTCAGTGAACAGCCCGAGCAAGGATATCTCTGCTGCTGAGTGATGGAGTTTTGGTTTGTTTTGGCAGCTTCCAGCTGACGGTTGAGCTGTTTGACTACCTGGACTGTGAGCTGAAGCTGTCAGAGTCAGGTGAGGAGGCGGCAGGTCCCTCCCGCTCGCCCTGGGGCTCTTGAGCAATAGTTTCACTCTTTGGTCGGGAGTGGAGTTCCGGGAGGCTGAGGTTGGAGGCTCAGGTGCTTCCTCCTTCCCTGATGAGATTTCTGAGGGTGTTTCTCATCTGGATTCCATTGCTGATGCTCTGTAGAGGCAGTTGTAGAAAAATATTTTAAGGAATGTGTTTTGAGCCCACCTGAGCAATGCAGACTGCTGTTTTCAGAGCAGTACTGCTCTGAAATATATCTTTATTTCTTTTTAGTACAAGTTCATTAATCATATGCATTATCCAAATCCTTTCTGTCCCCCTGAAGCAGAGTACGAGGCTGTACTTTGTAAAGACTCATTTCCCCTTATTGAAAATGTCCCATGCCATGTTTGCGTCTCACCTCCCTCTCCAGGAATTTTTAGATGCCTTAGAAATGTGGAGAATTCTTCCCCTGTCAAGAGTCAGGAACAAGGAGCTGCCCTGGAAAACAGGGCACAGCAGGAAAGACCATGCTCCCGGCTCCCATCAGCCTCCTGCTTCTCCTCCTGACCCAGTTATACAGAGAATTTATATTCATAAATACTTTAAAGCTGAGCAGGGAAGAAGCCGGGGTGGATATACTGCCTGGATTTCTGCCAAGAGAAGGGATCTGTTTCCGAGCAGGGGCAGGCGAGGCTGCGGTGCCGTCGGGCTCGTCCCTTGCCCTGGGATCCTCTCCCAGATCCTCTCATGATTAAATAGAATGGAGCAAAACCTCTCGCTTTCCCCAGCTGCATTATTTGCATCAGCTCAAGGGCAGAGTCCTGGGATTAAATCCCTCCTTTTTGCGGTCAGGGTATCCAGGGCAGAGCTGAGCACTCCTTTCCTCTGCCACCATGGTCATTTTGGGTGTTTTTCTTGCTCAGAAGGGGATTGCTCCCAGCTCAGTGGGACAGCTGGGCAGCAACCTTGGCATTTTCCCTGTGTCCCAGCAAAGCCACGTCCGCTGTGGTTAATGATCAAGCGGAGTTGCCCGGAGCTGGGCAGC
This sequence comes from Serilophus lunatus, assembly GCA_013399895.1. Lineage (NCBI taxonomy): Eukaryota > Metazoa > Chordata > Aves > Passeriformes > Eurylaimidae > Serilophus > Serilophus lunatus. The sequence goes on along the minus strand of VXBA01001105.1, from coordinate 2,170,094 downwards.
TCTGCAAACACTGCTGGTGCCTCACTGTGCTCAACCCCGCAGTTTTCAGGCAGCTCAACACATCGATGGCCGTGTCGCAGATGTCGGCGGTGCAGTGCCGCCTGGCCCCCCTCATCCAGGTCATCCAGGACTGCAGCCACCTCTACCACTACGCCGTCAAATTGATGTTCAAGCTCCACTCCTGTGAGTCCCAGGAGCTGCTCCCAGGACCAGCTCCTTGCTGGTCTCTTCAGCCGTTGGGCTTCTAGCAGGACATGGAGATCAGGCTTGTGATTGCCATGTCTCAGCCGGGCCCTAAGGGCCTGCTCCATCCCATGTAGAAATTCCAGATAAAGGGCTTAGAAGGGCTTGTCCTTGATTCATTCAAGCCCATGTGCTTTGGCCTGCCAGCCCCCTGAATGGATTGCTGGACAGTGCAGCCTCGTATGGGTATTTTGAGGTTCCCAGATTCGCCTTTCCCTGTGCTGCATCCCTTGTCCCTTTGCCAGGGATGGGGATACCCAATCCTGACCCATTCCCACCTGGCCTTTACCTCACTGGCTTTTGCAGTAGAGGGATCTGGGTGCATGTGAATACATGTGCAGCCCTGGATCAGTCCTGGCTGTTCCCATTGCCCAGGTCTGCCGGCGGACACGCTGCAGGGCCACCGGGATCGCTTCAACGAGCAGTTCCGCAGGTAATCCAGGGCCAGGGTGGGTGCTGGGGTCCCCTCCTTCCTGCCAAACTCCCTCCCCTGCAAGCAGTTTTGTCTTTCCCTCCTCTCCAGTCTCAAAAACTTCTTTAAGAAAGCGTCAGACATGCTGTATTTCAAGCGGCTCATCCAGATCCCTCGGCTGCCAGAGGTATGGCAGGATTTGGTGTGGTGCTTATGTGTGATACTTTGGAGAGCTTGTGGGTTCAGAGTGCACAGGGGTATCCCCCTGGGTGGGTTTGGGGTCTGGGGACACTGCAGAGGGACTCGATGGTCGTGTCAGCAGCACAGGGTTGGCTGCCTCCCTTCCCTTGGTGATCTGCCTGCTGCATTTCCCAAAACCAGTTTCACAATTTCTTGTCCCTACAGAGCCCCCCAAACTTCTTGCGGGCATCCGCACTGGCTGAGCACGTGAAGCCAGTGGTCGTCATCCCTGAGGAAGCCCCTGAGGATGAGGAGCCAGAGAACCTCATTGAGATCAGCACAACTTCCACCACGGAGCCTCAGGTGGGGGCCCAGGGCTGGAATGGGGACCCAGGACAGGGGGGCAGGAGAGACAGGCACCTGCAGCCTGGCTCAGCTCAGCACCCTCTTTCTTCCTCAGATCACCTCAGATCTCTTTGAGCAAACCTTTGGGCCACCCAACGGCGTTTGGGATGACAGGTATGGGGGGCTCCAGTGGTGGCGGAGGCGAGTGGCCGCTACCGCGTGGGACCAACCTGCCTTTGTCTGCAGGGACGCGCAGATCGAGAGCCTGAAGAAGGAGCTGGACATGCTCCGGGCAGAGATGGAGAAGATTAAACTGGAGGTAGAGCCTGGCCAGGGAGTGGCTGGTGTGGGAGAATGCCATGGAGACCCCAATAGGATGCAGTAGGAGTGGGGTCCTGGCATCCATCGCTGTGTTTTGGGACTTCTCCCGTGCAAGGACCTGACTCCTGATGGAAACGGGGTAGAGGAACGTGAGACCTGTCCCATCTGGCTTTGTCAGTGAGGACAGAGCAGCTGCAGGGGCTGAAGGGAGAGTTTTCTTGTGCATCCAGGAAATTTGCTCAAATTGCAGTGGGGCACCTGGACAGGAATGTTGGGGAGGGCAGGCACTGGTGCAGGGCCGTGCCCCAATGCCCGGCCGTGTCCTGCAGGCGCAGCGGTACATCACGCAGCTCAAGGCACAGGTGAACAGCCTGGAGGGAGAAGTGGAGGAGCAGCGCAAGCAGAAGCAGAAGGCCCTGGTGGACAACGAGCAGCTGCGGGACGAGCTGGAGAGGCTGCAGAGGGTGAAGCAGGACAGCGACAGGTCCCAGCGGCTCTGCGCCGAAGCCGAGAGTAGGTGCCCTGTGGTGGCTGTCGGCCGCGGGCCACCCGTGCCACGGCTGCTGAGGGGCTTCTCACCCCTGCAGAGAAAGCCAACGCCACCGAGATCCGCTACACGAAGCTGAAGGAGAAGCACAGCGAGCTTATCAACACGCATGCCGAGCTCCTGAGGAAGGTAATGCCCTGTGCAGGCAGGGACTGACGCTGCCTTTGTCCCTCTGCCACTCCCCGTGGGGCTCGTGCCTGCCCAGTCCTGTTGTCCTGCATGCAGGGACCTCTGAGCACAGGGCGGGGGCACCTCTTGAATCCACATCATCTGGCAGTCAGTGTTTTGGATGCTGTGAGAAAAGGCAGCCAGAATTTGGCTGGAATGAACATGGTGATGGTGAGGGTCCCCTGGTGAGAGCCCTGTGTCCCCACACAGAATGCTGACACTGCCAAGCAGCTGACGGTCACACAGCAGAGCCAGGAGGAGGTGGCACGTGTCAAGGAGCAGCTGGCATTTCAGGTGGAGCAGGTCAAGCGAGAGGCTGAGATGAAGGTGAGCTAGCACAGCTCCATGTTCTTCCCTGCCAGCACCAAGCTCTTCCCAGCCTGGGAAATGCAATTGCTGTGCTCAGTTTGGGTGCAGGGGGTAGGGGTGATTGTTAATGTCTGTCCCTGATCCAGGAAAGAGTTGGCATCAAGAAGGCATTGTTTAATATAAGCTTCATTCTCTCTTGCCCAAATCTGCCTTCTCTTCCCCCAAGAAAATGCCACAATGCAAACTGATGGGCTTGGGTGCTTTTGTTCCCTGGGGTCCAAGCTGGGGGTGGCACCCAAAATTTACTCTGGGGAAAGGAGCCCTTCAAGGAGATTGCTCCCCCACCCAAGGTCCCAAAACCCTCACCGTGCAAAACATGGCTGGATTCATTCCCACCATCCCAACCATATGCTGGTGCCAAGTGGAGCAGGAGCGTGTTCACAGGGGCTGAGCCCCTCACGTGGTGTGTGGTTGCAGCTGGAAGACCAGAGTGTGCAGATGGAGCAGCTGAGGCAGGAGCTGGATGCCCAGCGGGATGAGCTGGACCAGGCACAGCGCTCACTCAGCCAGGCCAAGCAGGTACAGGGCTAGGGGAGCAGGATGAGCCCAACCTCCCATCATAAATCCCTGCCATTCAGGACAATGCTCCTGTCACCTCTGCTGAGCCAGCGGTTCAACAGCAGCACAAGGAGCTGAACGTGGGCCCAGCCCTTCCATGTCATGAGCAGGGCATGTCCTCAGTTCCCCACTAAATGTCTGTTGGGCTCACAGTGGTGACAGGGGAGTGACCAGGCTGTCCTGGCCCCATGGCAGGCTGGTGTGGAGCTCAGTGCACAGGTGGAGGCCCTGCACGCCGAGAAGGAGGTGCTGAGGCGGTCGGTGAGCGAGAAGGAGTGTGAGCTGCTGTCCACACGTGGCCTCATCGAGGAGAAGGAGCTGCAGCTGAGTCAGGAGGCAGACAAGTCCACAAGGGAGATCCGAGAGCTCCAGGGCAGGCTCCTGGAGAAGGTACTGTGCTGTGTGAAGAACCCACTGTCTCTTTACTCACTGGGGTGAGACATATTTGAGGGGTGCCAAGCAGCTGAGAGGCTCATCTGAGCCATCACTGATGTAGCTGGTGGGATATGACTTGCACCAGCAGATGCTTGGGTCTAATCCTGGAAAAGGAGCTTTCTGGGGATGTGCTGGTGATGGGGATCGTGTCCCAGTTGTGCCACTGACCTGTTCCTTCTGTCCGACAGAGTAACCAGGAGCAGAGTCTGCAGCAGAAGCTGCTGGACGAGCAGTTCAGCATCCTGCAGGAGACAGTGCGGGAGGCAGAGGACATCCTCCGTGATGCTGTGGCCAAGCTGGATGACCCACTGCATGTCCGCTGCACCAGCTCCCCAGGTAGGGCTGAAACACACTGTGCCTTCTCCCTCCAAGACAGATAATGTTGCATCTCATCTTTCCCAAGGCATTTTTAACATTGTGCCCCAGGAGACTGGGGGTCAGACTTCCCAGAATTGAATTTTTAGCTGTCATCCCAGCACTATTTTGCTCAGTTTTTAGTGCTGTTCCCCAGCCAGGGCCATTAGGACTTGAGCTTTTCTTGACTTCCACTCAATGGTGCCTCATGGCGTCAGCACTCATGCTCGTTCAGACCCTCATCAGCCTGGCTGTGCTAACGAAACTGAATTCATTACAGCTTACCTAACGAAGCTGAATTCATTACAGATTACCTGCTGAGCCGGGCGCAGGCAGCGCTGGAGTCCACGGACGCCCTGGAGAAGGGGCACGCGCAGTACGTGGCCTCCATGGCAGGTACCTGGGGCTGGGGGCTGGCGGCATTGCTTCAGCTTGCTCTTGTTCCTCTCCATCCAGCAGCCCCCAGCTGCTGCGGGGCCATTGGCAAGCGGCAGCGCCCTGGCGGTGGGGCCACACGGAGCGGCTGGTGGGTTCCCTTCAAGCTGGAGGGCGTCAATACCGACCTCTCCGAGCTGTGCTGATCCTTGAGTGCCTTCAAGGGTGGGCTGCAGCCCCCAGGACATGGCGAGTGGTGCCCTGGGCTGGCAGCCCCTGACCCCGTGCTGTCCCGCAGACGCCGCTAGGCTGGTGGGGGCTCTGGCCCTCTTCGCACACCTCACGGCCGACACCATCGTGAACGGCAGCGCCACGGCCCACCTGGCCCCCACGGACCACGCCGACCGTGAGTGCTCGGATGCTGAGGGTGTTTGTGGGGGGGATTTTTCCTCCTGGGGCTGTTTTTTAGGGAGCCCGTGCCAAAGGCTCTGCCAGGGGCTGGATATGGGGTAGAACTTTAGTGAGGATGGCACGATTCCCCCCCCCAGCTCCCCGTGCTCCCCTTGCTGACAGTCCCTATCCTCTGGTGCCCCTTGCTGGGTCAGGAAAGTCACTTTGCTGCTGAAAACTCATTTATAATTCTAGAAGGAATTTGCTGGATGCTGCCAATGCTCAGCATCATCCCAGTGGCTGAGAGGAGGAGGAAGAGGAGGGTGACAGGGCTGGGATGGAGGGTCACCTTGCCAGTGAGGGGCCTGGCACCAACCCATCTTCTCCCCAGGGCTGACAGAGATGTGCCGGGACTGTGGCCAGCGGAGTCTGGACTACCTGGGTGAGCTGAAGGACAAGCAGAGGCTGAGCCATGCCGAGCTGGGGGATGTGCGGCGGGCGCTGAGGGGGGTCCTGCAGCTGGGCCAGGTAGGAGATGGAGCCCAGCACACCCACCTTCCCACTCATGGCTGACAGGGTGGGCTGGAGTGAGCACTTCGGGTGGTTTGTTCCCCATACTCACAGGTTCTGGTGTTTTCCTTGAGTCATCTCTGCTTCTGAGCACTGAGACCTTTCCTGGCGGTGCACAGAGCCTGTCGCCCTCTGATCTGCTGAATTCTTTCAGCCCAGCAACCCCTGTGGAATAAAAATTCCCAGCTTTCAGATATTTCTTCTTGTGAAGCCCATTAATCTTTTCCCTTACACCACTCTTAATCCAAAGGCTCTCAGCTCTCCAGAGCCCTCTGGAGCTGAAATTGCTCCTGTGATGGAGTTTTGCCACCTTGATTTGGGTCATTTCTTACCTCTGAGGTCCCCGTGCCATGTTTGCTGCAAGTTGGTGGCACACGTGCCTTCACCCTTGCAGGCTGCAGAATGTTGCTCCTGCAGCTTTAATTATTTAGGGATCAAAAAAAGGAGTTGGATACCTTGAGTTGTAGTTATTTCTTAAAAATATTCCCTTCTGTCTAAAACCTTCTGGTGCCTGCTCTTTTGGCAGGAGCTGAGGCCCAAGAGCTTGGACATCAAGCAAGAAGAGCTGGGGGACATGGTTGAGAAGGAGATGGCCTCCACCTCAGAGGCGATCGAAGACGCCGTCAGGCGGATAGAGGTGAGACAAAGCTGCAGGGTGGGCCATTTTGGTGCCTCGGGGCAGCAAATTGTCCATCACTCCTCTACCCTGCTCACCCTCTCAGCAGCATGGAATCCAACCCTTCCTCCTGTGTTTCCCAACAGGAGATGATGAGCCAGGCCAGAAACGAGAGCTCCGGTGTGAAGCTGGAAGTGAACGAGCGGTGAGTTTTGAGGCATGATGTGTGATGGCCACAGGCAGGTTTGTGTCCCATGCCTGTGCCCTGCTGAGTGTGCTCTGCTCCAAAGCAGGCTGGCTGGTTTCCAAAAAAGACCCATTTTCTAACTGAGGCCAAAGCCTCCTTCCCTGCATGCGGCATCAGGAGATGCTGAACACTTTCCTTTTGTTTTCCTACAGGATTCTGAACTCCTGCACAGATCTAATGAAGGTGAGTCCTGCAGGAATCCATGTAGGGTGCACAAAACTGTAACCTCCTACCATAATCAGCATCAATCCTTTTCTGTAAACCTCCATCAAACACCAAAAGCTGTTTTCCTTCGTTCCAGGCTATCAGACTTCTTGTAACAACATCTACAAACCTGCAGAAGGAGATAGTGGAAAGTGGCCGGGTAAGTCCTCCCCTCCACACCTCTCTGCACAAACATGAAATACAGGAGAATTTCCCCCAGATTGCAGAAACACCCTGGGTTTCCTGGTTTCCCATGTTAGCAGCACTCTGCCAGTGCCTCTTGCTGGAGATGGGCTGCTCAGCCCCCTGCTCTCTGCACACATTGCTGTCACCCTTGCAAAGCCTTGTCCATCTAAAGATAATGGCCCAAACTTGTGTGGTTTAAACCAAACTCAGCCCAAATATGCAGGCTTGGGAATCCAGTACTGGTTTTCTTGATAATTATTTAAGCAGGTCAGTAAGAGCAGCTTGAAGAGAACAGAAATGCTGTCGATCCCTTGATTTATGGTTTTATTATATGAATTTCTATATTGTTATACTATATATGGATATTTTACATGGATTTATGTATTGTTGTATATTAGACACAAGTTAACCCAGGCCATAATATTCTCATAACAACAGGGGGCAGCAACAACTCAGGAGTTTTATGCCAAGAACTCACGCTGGACGGAAGGGCTAATCTCTGCCTCCAAGGCCGTGGGCTGGGGAGCAACACAGCTCGTGTAGGTATTCCCAAACTGGGATGTTATTCTTGGACACAGCTCCATGTGCTGCACCCAGGGCTGGCTCTTGCTTCTCCAGCAGCCAATAATCCAGAGCATCCCACTGCTGAGCCACCATGGAGTGCTAATTCCTTACGGAGCATCTTTGCTAATTCCTTGTGAAGACTCATTTGGCTCATTGTTAATTCCATAAGGGGCATCAGGGCCTGGGTCAGATCACACGGTCACCCAACCAGGGACATGAGTTCCTCCCTGTTTGCAAAATGTGAAATCAAATACTCCATGTCCTGGTTCCTGCTCAGATAATTGTGGGTGGGGTCTTTGGGATCAGGGCAGGGTATCCCTATGCCAATGCAGGAAATGTGGGGTTCTTTAAAAATCTCATCTGCTTCATTAGGGAAAGAAAATCCTCTCTCTGTCTGGGATGTCTGGATCACAGCTTTGAATAATTGCTTTGTAAATGAGCTTTAATAATGGTTGGACTTGATGACCTTAGAGGTCTTTTTCAACCTTAATGGTTCTGTGATTCTTAATGGTTGTGTGATTACAGATAAAGCTGCTGGTCCAAGGTCTGGTGCAGATATCTGAGGGTATTAGCAGGAGATAAATAATCTGCACTTGCTTCTTGATGCTTGATGTCTCTAAAACAGCCTCTCTCCTGGCTGTACCACAGGGAGTCAGCAGACAGGGTTGTCCTGCACACGGGCAAATACGAGGAACTGATCGTCTGCTCCCATGAAATTGCTGCCAGCACAGCCCAGCTGGTCGCTGCCTCCAAGGTGGGTGTCCCAGCAGGATCCTCTGTGTGTCTCCTCAAGCCATAAGTCATTCTGTTCCACAGCATTCCCAGCAATGCTTGGCTGTCCTGTCTGCCAGTCCTGCAGCCTCCCGGAGCAGGGAGAAGGGCCAGTCTGTGATTTTAATCCATGTGTCCTCACCTGCGTTAATATTCCCACACCTGGGGCTTGCCTTGGAAATGAAGATGTGTAAAACCTCCCACACTTACAGTATGTAAAGAAAATGTTTATAACTAACAAGAAATCCAAAAAAGCAGCTGCAGGAGCTGGAATTGAGGATGATGGATTTGGGTCTTTGCCACCTTTCCTGGTGGTGGTGGGGGTGAAAGTGATGGATAGAGGTTTCAGTGAGCAAACAGGGATGCAGGTGGAGGAGAAGGAGGATCCATAGGGGTTTTTACAGCTGATGGTTTTAAAATTTATATAATTTTGTAAAAAAGGGTTTAAAAATTACAATATATATTAATATGTTAATATGGCATTCACCTTTTTCTAGCTATAATTTTAATCTGATAATATATAATAATACACACTATATTATCTATAATAATAAATTATAGCAATATATAGAATACATCTTATAAAATGATTATAATATAGTTTTACCATTTATATATTATTTGTATATATTTAAGTGTAAATATATATTAATTATACATTATAGAATATAATTAGATTAATATTTTTACTAAAATAGTATATGAACATATATATTAGCATTAACTTAAAAATTATATTTATATATGGTATATTTATATTTATAGCTAAATATATAATTAAATATATTAAATATTTTAATATATATATTTAAGTAAAATAAATATATGTATATTATACATAGTATAAAATGATTTTTAAAAAATCTAGCTGTGTCTTCCCTGTGTGCTTGGCTCAGGTGGGAGCAGAGCTGGTTTGGTGCCCTGGGGCTGAAGGGCTTTGCAGGGATCACCTTGTCTGGCCACGATGGGATCATTGAGGATAAACCTTCCCATCTGTCCATCCATCCTTCCCACCCCCGCGTTTTCATGGCCAGGTTCTGACATGGGGTGCTCGGTGTCCCTGCCCAAAGTGTTGGTGGCACCCACAGCCAACCTTGTGCCCGTTGCAGGTGAAAGCTGAGAAGAGCAGCAGGAACCTGGCCCGGCTCCAGGAGTGCTCGCGCAACGTCAACGAGATGGCGGCCAACGTGGTGGCTTCCACCAAGTCGGGCCAAGAGCAGATTGAGGAGAAAGGTGAGGCTTTTTTTTTTTCAAGGAAACAGTAGGAAAAAACTCCCCACATCCCTTTCTGGCCAGGAGAGCACCCTGAGGTGTCTGTCCAGTTGCACTTTGCTGTGTGAGGGCGCACTCAGTGAGTGCCTTTCCCCACAGACACCATGGACTTTTCGGGCATGTCTCTCATCAAGCTGAAGAAGGAAGAGATGGAAACCCAGGTATGGCCATGAGCTGGATTCGGTGCAGCCGTGGACAGACCCGGACCCGCCCAAGCTGGGGGTCCCTCTGCCCCCAGCACGGGTTCCAGGGCGGCTGTTTGGGCGCAGGTGAAGGTGCTGGAGCTGGAGAAGCGGCTGGAGGGGGAGCGGGTCCGCCTGGGCGAGCTGAGGAAGCAGCACTACGTCCTGGCCGGGGGCTGCGACGCGGCGGAGGACGAGGAGGCGAGGCCGGCGCCGGCCCCGCGACGGGGCATCCTCAAGAAACCCCCCATCGCCCAGAAACCCGGCCTGGGGGAGGTATTGTCCCCAGGGAGGAGGATAACAGGGGGAGGGTGTGTGTTCTCAGCACGAGTGACTGATGTTTGGCTTCCTCCCCCATCTCGTTTCAGCCCTAGCGAGACGCCGGCCCGCGCCCCCCTCACGGGGCGAACGTGTGGCGGGGGCTGCCGGGGGTCCCTCGGGTCACGTTGCCTTCGCGCTGCTGTGCCTTCACGCGCGGGGTCTCCTCACCGCCTGGCCTGGAAAAAAACCCCCCAAACTGGATGTTTTTTTAAAGATATATTTTATTTTTAGGGGTTTTTTCCTTCCCCTTGGTTCCTGTCCGTAGAGCAGGGAGGCTCCTGTGCTCTCCGGGCAGTGTGGAGTGTTCTCCTCCACGTTTTCCTTCTCCTCTTCCTCATTTTCCTCCTCCTCCTTCTCTTCCTCCTCCTCCTCCTCATCACCTGCCCACCAGCTCTCCCAGTTTAATTTAATTTGGGGTTCATTTGGGGTTTGTTTTTTTTTTTAAAGGACTTTATCAGCACTAGACGTTTTCAGTAAATGTAGCTCTACTGTACTGCTCAGACCCTTTCCAAGAACTGTGAACTCTTTTTGCAGTAGGAACCTATTGGGCTTTTCTTGCAGCCATTTTTTAAAATTCCCCTTTTTCAGCCTGAGGAATCATTTGACTTTGTCTGGCCGTGGGATCAGCCCTCAGCAGGAAGGGAGCAGGGATTTTGTAAGGGAAAAGCAGTTACTGACACACACTGGCAATAAGGATACAAACATTTTTATTTTTTTTTCCCTTTTCTATTTTTTATTACTACACCAATGTCAAGGGATCAGTTGCATTATGTTTTATATTTAAGATAATTAGCAGAATTTAATCTAACCATGGCCTACGGGAGCCAGGGGATAGAGAAGTCTGCAGCAATAAGGAATTACTGATGTGGAGAGATGCGGGGGCAGAAGAAAAATCCTGTCAGCTGTATCTTCCCTTGGAGCAACTACCAGGATGTAGATTATTAAAGGAGCAATATTTAAAATACATTTGTGTTGCCTTGTTGGCAGGGAGGGGGTGGATGATGGGACTGGGACCATGGCACAGGGGTCTGGTTGTTGCAGCAAACTGGCCTTGAGTTGTGGGGCAAAGAAGGGCACTATATATGATGTAATATACATCATATATCTTTTACTTATATATAAGAGATAATGTAATATATAATTGTATTTGAGATACAATTATATATTATATACTAGATAATTGTATAGTGATATCTATTCTGTATATGCATTTTTGCACATTTTACATATTTATGCTATTATGCACCATATAGAATGTAATTTAGAATATATAATTATAAAAATAATATCTAGAATATATATATTTTATATAGTAATATTTAATTTTTTTACATATAAAATATGATCTCTCTCTATATATATACACTATGCACAAAGGCCAGACCAGCAGCCCACTGGGACACAGTAGCCCATGAGTTCTTGGCTCCTACTGGCAGCCAGGGTGATGGACAGCCTTGCTGAAAATAAGTAGCTTAAATAAATCAAAGCAATGTGGGTGCAGGATCAGTGCTACCATCCAGCTCCCAGCCAGGGCTGCTGGTACCTGCAGCCTCACAGCTGCTCAGCAGGACCTTTTGCCCTGCAGGAAGTGAGGATTTTGTTTATTCTGTGGTTAACTGGGGCTGAGTGTCACTGCAGCTCTTGGGGGTAGGAGTGAAGCATTCAGAGCTCAGCACAAAGTTCCAAGACAGGGTGAACACAGTTCCCTTCTGCTTAAGAGGAGAATTGTGAGGATCTTTTTTGAAAAAAAAAAAAAAAAAAGTCCTAGAATCAACATTTTCAGCCGATTCCTTGTGACTCCCTAAAACAATTGCAGTCCCTATAAAAGCCACAGTAGACCCCGTGACTCTTCATCCCTGTGATCAACAGGAGGCTGTAAAGCAGTTAATGAGAATTTTAAGAGGCTGTATCTCAAGAAAACACATTTATAAGGCATTTTATTATTTATTTTAGTTAAATAGCAGTCTCACAGTGGTTTAAGATTTCCGAGATTACACGTCACAAGCCAGACTTTACAGGTTTGTGAGCAAATACTCTGGGCAGTGACACAAGTACCAATGCTCAAAGTACACTCCCCACTGCAAGGCTCTGCTGTTGATACTGGTGTTGCTGGGCAAGGCCAAGCAGCTGGTCTAGTCCTGCAGGTTATGTTAAGATCACCTCCAGCCTGGAGCTTTACATCCTTCTCAGCCTTTCCTTGGGGCTACAGAGAACCTCTTCCCTCCACCCAGTTGCCCTGGGCGAGGTTCCAGAGCCGTGTCCCTCCGGTGACCACTGTCACATCAAGTGACAATGACACAGCAGTGACAGGGGCCAGCTCCCTGCTGAGTTTCGTTTCTCTCAGAGCCCTTTCCTCAAGGAAGTGCTTTCTGCAGTAGCTCAAGGCCTATTTATAGACAGTGATAAAGATGTATTTGCTGGGAGGCTGATGTCATCCAACTGCTCACGCCATCACATCTCATCACGAAAACACTGATTAATCAAGAATGCAAACTTTTAAACTCTCACTAGCAGAAGTCTAGCCACAGCTCTTTAAAGTTTAAATAATTAGCTATATTACATTTTTAAAGAATTAAAAAATGAAATGTGCCTTGAAGATTGATGCTGTGGATAAATGTAACTTGTTTACCCTTCACTGCTGTCTCACTTTGATTTACTTAAAACCACCCAGGCCAGCAAAATCAAAGTCTCAAAAAGTAGCACCAAAAATAAAAACAAGCTCCAAAAACCACTTGCAATGTAAATTAATAAAATTAATTTTTATGCCAAAATTAGGCTTGCTCTCCAGTCTAAGATTTTCTTCAGTTCTACACTTTTTTGGAGGGTGTCTGCTATTTGTGGCAGACAAAAATATCAGAATGGCAAACTGTGTATGCAGAGGTTTATTTTGAGACTCCATCAAGAGATCCTGCTGTGCAGGATCCAATTTGCTAATGACTTTTAAATACCATTAATGTGTCTGTGGGGAGAGGAAGATGTTTCACTCGATGTGCTCCTGAGAACAAATCTTGCCCAGTACCTGTAAGAGCAGCAATAGAAAATAACCAAATAGTGAAATATTACATTCTGCTCACTCCTACCAAGTTAAGTACAATTTACTTTGAAGCAGCTTTCAAACAGCCTGTTACCAAAGCCCTGCTCTCCCCACCCCCTGGCTCCCTCAGCAGCCAAATCTCCAGGAACCACAGATTAGTTTGAACATGAGCACATGAAGCAGCTGAAGTTCAGCAAAAGTTGACAAAACACAAGTCTCTTAGATCACTGGGGGGAAAAAGTGCCCTGAAATGAAGCACAAAAATAGAAAACACTTCTGGTACATGCTCCAGGAAGCCAGGTTAAAAAAAAATAACCCAAACTTCTGTAAAAGTAAGTTTTGAAGAGCCCTTGAAGTCACAAAGAGCAGCTGCCCTTTGCAAGGCAGGTGATGTCCCTGCTGTGCCCAACCTGCTGGGCATGAGTTATGTGAGTCTGGGCAGGACTATATTTAGGGACAGCATTCCCTGAGTGGCCTAATCAGAAAGATGATGTGCCTAATCAGAAAGATGATGTGGGAAATACAGAAATACCAGCTAATACAATCAATTAACAAATGCCTCCTCACTATGCAAGTTTAAATCAAAATACAAAAGCTGGTCTGGATTCCCCTTGTACCATTTCTCACATCTCTGGGTGTGAGACAACACACACCCACCAGGCCAAAGGACATTTCCACATTTTCTCCACAATCAGCATTTTCTCCTCAATCAGGTGATCTTGGTCCAGTGCTGAGAACTGGAGCCACTGGCTTCCTTCAGGACTAACAGATCCCCCAGCAATTAGCCCATCCCAAGTGGTGCTTGCTAGAATAATGTGCAACTTTTAAGGGCCCATAGAAGGTGTGGAATTAGAATATATGGTGAGAGAAAACATTTCTTTAGCTTTGAAGGAAAAAATAATTTCCTACTCATCACCTAGAGGAATGCAGAAAAAAACCCCACCCTTGAGCAGGTTGGGAATAATAAGCAGTATTAAAAAATAGCCTTTAGCTCCCAGCAGGATCCAGGGTTCAAGGTATGCACTGGCAAGTTTTCCAGCCTCAGTAGTTTGTGATTTGTCCTGCAGGTAGGGGGGATAAAAATGGAGATTTGGCTTCAGGTGAGGTTGAGAGTTCACCACAGGCTGCCAGGGACAAACTGGTCCAGGGAAAAGGTGAGCTGGGGCACAGTGCCAGTGAAGTGTCTCTGAAACTTCAGTCAACACAAAAATATCAAAAAAACTCAAAGCAACAGGTCCTGTTTCTGACAAAGTCTCACAGAGATGAACAGGCAAACCTGTAAAGGACTTGCTTGAGAGATGATGAATGCACAACCAGGGAGGACTCAAATTACAGGGACAAGGGCTGGGGAACGATCTGTGAGGGCTTGCATGGCCTCTGAAGCCACTTCCAGGGAAGGGACAAGTCAAGGCCACACAAGATCCCACAGTGTGTCACCGACCCAGCACCTGCCTTTTTTATGGCACTTTGATTCTTTGTGAGTCCCCTCCCTGACAAGATCTGACCCTGCTGGGTGACAACTCCTTTGCCCTGGGAACAATCCCACCTGGAACAACCTCCTGGAGCACAAACCATGGGGAAGGGCCATGGGAACCCCAGCTCTGCAACAGGCACGGGTGGAGCTCTGCAGGCACCTTCTTCAAGCTGCAAAACACGAAATGTTGGTGCAAATTCTTAGAAGAGCTGAGCTGAAAAACTGCAGCTTTTACATAACACCTTCCCCTGCCCTCGCCCACCTGCTCTGAGTCAGCACAGCAGGTTTTCCTCGTCTGCACTTTCCCATTTCTGCACCTGCAGCAGGTTGTCAAATCTCTGCAGCCACCACAAACAAAATGTATCAAGAAACAATTAAAAAAAGGGATTTTCTTCCCTATAGAACCAGTTATTCCACAGTAGGATTTGTATTTCACACACTATTAAAGCGACAGATAGCACAGAAAATTACATCAGGTCTTTTCTGCCCTCTGACTCATATTCCTAACTAACTCTGGTTGACTCATGTCTCCCAACTTGGCTGAAATCTATGTTTTTCCTCTCTTAACAAATAAAAGTGGTTCTCTCCATTCCTTCAGCTTTTTCAAGTGAAGATTCTGAACACTTCCACTATTCCAGCAAATTGTAGGAAAATAAAAGCAAAGGGATTCCACCAGACAAAAGAGAACCCACCTCCCTCCTTGCCATGATTACAACGTGCAGAACCTTCTCTGGGCATCCCCATCTTGCATCAGCTGCACACAAAATGGACTTGCTCTAGCCAGTCACTAAAAACACAGCCAGCAGATTTTCTATGAATAATTAAAGTCATTTTCTTGCAAATTTATGTTCTACATCCACCTACAACTGTGTTTATGTTGCTACAGAAAAACCATTAGGGTTGAAAATCATTAACATAAGTAACTGCACTCTGATTAAATGAAGCCACAATGGAACAGGGCACCAAGAGATATGCTATTTTATTTAAAATCAGAACACAGTAGATTACAAAGACTTATTATGCAAACAAATCCACTGTATGTTTCACAACTTGCTCAGTATATAAAATTGCCCCTTTCTCAGACAGTCCAGGATCACACAGAGGAACAGTTCAGGTGCAGGATGACTCTGCCTCCTCCCAACTCCGTGTTTGCCAGGTAGCTCTGTAAAGAATTGAGTTCTGTGTCTATGATTCCAGTTTGAAAGGGCAGAGAAGTCCCAAGAGAGGTCGAGACTGAGGTTGTGGAAGTTGGGGCACTGAAGCCAAGCCCAGCCTGTGCCCAGGTGCCTCCTGGCAGCTCCTGCTCTGTCATCCCTGTGGGCTCACGGGGACACAGGTGACCTGTCTGCACCAGCTGTGCTGGAACAACTGACTCCACCTTCCCTAGGAGACAGCACCAAGTGCACTGAAACCCACCCAGGAGTCAGGGCTGGTCACCAACCAAAGCCTAACCACATAACATTAGTCATAACTTACAAAACTGCATACAAAAGACTGGCAGAAGTAATGCCACCCAAAGAGAGCATTTCCAATGCTACCAACACTCTAAAGCCATGTTACACATCATGTTTAGAAGATTTTTTTCCACTCCAATTGCTTTGGGGAAGTATATGCTATTTGTAGCAGGCATCAAAAATCCTTTTTTTATATATATATATATATATACATATAATTTTTTTTTTGGCAAGCATCCCGAGCCACCTCCCCTCTCAAGTCTCAGCTTGCCTATGGCATTTTAATCTCACTATCTTATAAACAGTGCAAATTAGTACAATTCTAAACATCCTAGCCAGAGCAGAATTTATTTATTAGCTATAACAGAACAGGAGAAGCTGTTGTAGGGCAACAGGCTGAAAGCACTGACACAGCTCTTGCCTAACCCATCCAGGTTAGTAGTGTTTTGTCAAGTTTGTTGCTGAAAGGATTTAAACAGCTTTCCACGGTCATTTTTCTTCTTTCTCCTTACACAACACCAGCAGTCAAGTAAGTATTTACATTTTGTGAGCACACACCCCCACAGAAATTAATGGCAAAACGTTTTCCATGAGCAGCTGGACTTCAGTAACTGAATAACTGCAATAACTGAAACATCACAGTTACATCAACTACGTTCAAACTTCTCCATCGGTGAAGGCAACTATAAGCTTACAAATAGCAGATACAGCTGTTTTTTTTCTGAAGTATGAGGGTGAGTTTTTTTGTAAAAGTCACTGCTCTCAGAGAGCCCTTAAATCAGAGTTCAGCAATGGCCATTCAAATGATAAAAATGCTAATTTCCTAGAATTACAATCACAAGTAGTGATCCTAAGGCACATCAGCCACATGCATATGCAACAATGCATTGTTTTGCTTTCAGACAGAAAAAAAAAAATTGCATTAGCTTTGTCTGTATTTAGTGTGCACAAGAGTTTTGTTTTTAGATAAAGTATCCCTGAAAGGTCATTGTTATCACAAAAGTTACCAAAAGACAGAAGGTTTAACAAGTAGTAAAAATATTTTTGGACGACTAATACCAATAAACTTCAATACACAAAATGCAGTGCAAAGTCACCATACACTTACCTATCACCTCCATCACTTCTGAGGACTTCCAACCCTCAGAAAAAAAGTTGGCACTTGATAAGTGTAAAATATACCTGGTTGTTTTTATTAAATCTTAGTAAAACTGATTTGAGTGTTGTAGAGTTTTTGTGTAGCAGGCTCAAAGTATGGATTTCTGTACTCAGTCACCACCCTGGTAGCCCCCAGCACTTTTAATTCTTTTCCAGGACACAAACCATTTCTACAGTAGACTTATGTTTTAGCATCCAGATACAACAGCTGCCATCCAAATACCAGCACTAATAGCACAGCAAAATTACTTTGAAACGAGTCATAATTACCATGCTTATACAAAGCTTCAGTGAGAAAATAATACCAAGAAATTACACTAGTTTTTTTTTTAAAAAAATCACATCCTGTACCATCACTAGATTACAGAAAAAACACACTTTGCAAACAAATCCAATGCAGGTTGCTTCACAAAATCCCCCATCTATAAAAACTTGCCAGACTCACACTGGGGAATTGGTTCAGATGCCAATAACAATGACCAACCTTCTGCCCTTTGTCTTCAGAAGGCAAAACAAGCCAAATGATCATATTTTCAGAATCAAGAGCTTCCTGTTATGAGCTTAATTTCAGATGAGTATTTGCTAAGCACCACACTCCAGAGGAAATGATTAAGGGACAGTCCAGGGCCTTACATAAAATAAAAACCCCAGATATTCTATTCTGACTGGTGTTGTTTGTAGTACAAACTTCCAAACAATGCAGTGCATTCCAGGACAGTGATACCAAAATGCTCTGAAATAACCAGGGCTATGACAGAGTCTGGACTGATTGCTAACAAATTCACAGACACACTCTGTGCAAACAACAAGGGTTAAGATTTGCCTCCCCCAGTGCTGGATTAAAATACCAGCACATGTCTGAACCTTAGGCTTCAGGAGTCACATTGAGAGTGAAATCTGAGCTGCCCTAAAAAGCCTCCCCCCTCCAGTGGCATAAGACAGGGACAGATTCTGGAAGATGCAAACAGCCACCAAGGAGTACAAAAAGCTGTTCTGTTTTTGCCTCCTGCAAATTCCAGATGGGTACACATGCCCTAAACTGCAAAACTAAAGGAAATGGGAAAGTTAAAAATAGTTCTGCCAAGTCAGAGACAGAGTTAAGGGACAAAATGTAATTGTGAAACTTCAAGTGGGCAATTACATGTGAAAATCCAGTATTTGATTAAGAAAATACCCTGCCTAGATTCCTGGAATCACATGATATCAAAAGCTAAGCACCTGTGTAAAAAAAAAAATCACTTCTGTATCCAAGGTGTGGAAAAGAAGAAAAAAACAACTGTAAAAAAGAGTCTTAATAGGCAAGGAAACAAAACTGCCTGGTAAAGTGTCTATAAAACTCTAAACTGGCTCTACAAACAGTTTAGTTTCATTTCAAGGGACCAGGACTTTGAGGGTATTGAGCTGTTTAGGAGTGGAAGAAGTGCCAACTCTGATTAGGAAAACTCTTAAGGTAACAACTGAAATGCAGAAAGGAAACTCTTGTGGTTTTCCCTGTCTAAAACCCACCCAACACCATCTGACAAGAGTTTCAGCTCAGTGAGCTCTGGAATTGTTGTGCACCAGGCCCTGAATGCAAAGAGATGTTGAAAGGGTCCAGTGCACCCCCTTCCCAGTGGACATGGCTGTTACTATCCAAACACTGGCACCAACAGAGAATTCCTTGGGGACACAAACAGCTCCCTGTCTGCCTCACATCCAGCTGTGATGGGAACACACCAGAGCAGAAGGAGATGCTGATTTAACCTCACCAAAGAATTCAGAGCGTACCTGGATTCGTAACACCACCAAATCCACCACACACAGTTTCCAAGCTTGATGGACTGACACAATTTAGACCCTCTCTCACCTGTTCAGGAAAACCTCATCACCACTGACCTTTGAAAACATTGTCACATTTACCACAGCAACTGCAAACCTCTGCCACAGCTTTGTACTCCATTGTGCAAAGAACAGAGGCTTCCCATTGCTCCAGCAAGTCTCTGATGGGGGCAGGGGGGGAAAAAGGAAATAAAAGCACCAATACATAAGTCAGGCGCCCCGGGATATTTACTGGAGGATAAAGCCAGGATGTGGTGGAACCCGAGGTGGTCTTTGGGGAAGAGCTGGAGGATACTGTGGTACAAACTGGGAGGGGTATCCTGGCTGTGGCATTGGACCTGGGGGCTGCACATCTCCCGGTCGAGGCGGGAGAGGAGGGTACGGAGCACCTGGATAAGAAAGAGCTGGTCCTGAGCTCATGGCTGTGGTAAAGGGGGTAGGAAAACGTCCTGCTGGGCCTGAGGAGGGTGGAGGGGGTGGGATTCGTCGGGGCACCACCGAAGGAGGAGGGTTTGCATCTGGTTTGTAGGAATCTTGAGGTGCTGGTGTGGCCTCGGGCGCTCTGGGCTGAGGTGGGGGCTGAACCTGAGGAAGTCTCTGTCCCTTCAGCACCATTTCCTGGAGCTTCTCAATCTTCACCCGGCGCAGGTGAGCCAGTTTCCTCTTGCTCTGGTACTCGTCGATGAAGGAATCCAGGGGTATCTCGCCATCAAGGAATTTTTCTGCCATATTCTGTCAAATAGGGAAGAATCTCTCAGACAACAGTGCACTGCAACAGAATCTAAATGGCTTACACCCCCAAAATAGCATGGGTTTGCCTGTGATTTTCCAGCTGGCATATGGAAGGTGACTGGCGTGCTAAGAATTCCGAACACAACTTTGAGTTTAGTTATTACTCAGAAGAGCTGGGAGTTAAATATCAGTTTTGCATAAATTTGTACTCAAGTAACAGCAGTAAAAACATCTGAATCTCGCTCTCAGCATCCCCTGATCATCAGAGATGGGAACAAACCAAACCCAACAGCTTTCCAGATTCCCAGCCAAGCTGAATTACAGCTCAGTGCTGCTTCAGTGCCAACAGAAACACTGAGAGCTCTGGGAGACTCAGCACAGAGAGGCAGATTATTGCTAAGTCAGGTTTAATGCTCACCATTACTTGTGGCTTTGAGTAAATGATGTTTAATAACTGAGAGGTGAACAAACATATAATCACAGAATTCAGCTTGTCCTGAGAATGTCTTTTTGTGATCATAACTCAAGGCTAATAAGCAGATTTTTTTCCCCTGATATAGTTACAGGAGATGCCTGCAGGCAAATCAGCAAACAAAGCCAAACACTCATTATTCTGGAGTGAGACCACCCTTCAAGCACTGGTGTCACAGCAAGTGGTGACCACTGCACACACATGCTGAGATCACAATGGAATATTTCACCAGAAATGCTGGAGAAAAAGCAGTGCAGGCACAGGTTTTTATTAGGCTACTAACTGACATTTATAATGAAGTAATACATATACCAGGCAAACACCATTAAAAAAAGATCCCATTCTTACACACTATGAGTTTGAAGGCAAAGCCAAGGAATTAAGAGGGTTTGGCTTGCATTTTCTCCCTTAAACATCTGAGAAAGATGTTTGGAGTAAAAAATTACTCAAATAAAAAAAATCACTGGAACCAAATGTCTGTTCATTGAAATTCAAAGGAAAGAGCAGAACACATTCTTAAAAATCTCCCTTAGTCTATTTTAAGTTCAACTCTGCACTCAGCTATGGACACTGGAAGGTTCTGGCAATGGGTGCAAGTGGCAGAGTTGGAGTGTTGTGTCATTACCTCTGTGTCTTCCTCAATCTTTGCCCCCTCAGTCTGCAGCAGAGCCAGCAGGGTCTCCAGGGAAGCATTGCTGGATTGTCTGTCTGTAATGGCATGTAAAGAACAGCAAATGACAGCTGGCTCTAAGTGGCTTCCAACTACAGCCCCAGCAAGCACAACAATCTCTAAGCACTGATGTACAAGTAGCAGACTCCTTGTTCTACACAGGATGTTCTACAGTAAGAAACATGTTAAGAATATTGTCAGAATATTGTCAGAGTGCTGAAAACTGAAATTTAATTACAGTGATACATTTATAATACTGAAAGCCAAAGCACTTCAGCAAGTGCAGAATCAGATGTGCAACACTTCATGATTCAGTATGAAATGAAAGGTCAGTGCAATGTTCTGTTGGATTTATGATGAGTCACTGAAAATTCTGATCATGTTTTGCTTTCCAGCAAGGTAAATGAATTTGATCATTTGGAGAAGAGCAGGTCAAGATTAGGTAGGGAACCACAGAGTGACGGAAAAGACTCCACAGCATTTGTCACTGGGGGTAACAGACACTTAATAAACCATGAGGAGTGTGATCCAGTTCAGAACTACATGAGACTGACAGTTCACTTTGTACCCTAATTCACACAGCTCAGAAGCACACACCAAAAACCAAACAACAAACAGGCAACAGATCTGCACTCACTTAGAGAACAGCAAATCATAATTGTCAACAGCAAGTGTTACCTAGTTTTGTCTTCTTTATCTGGTATGCTTCAAAAAGAACTTGCAGCTCTTGATATTTTTCAGTCAAATTTGATTTCAAAGACTCCAACTTGGGCTGGTACAGGAGGTTGTCTTCTGCCAGACTGCGGTTGCTGGCAAGAGTCATGTCCTTGCTGTGCTGAACATTTTGGGCCTGGAAATAAATAAATTTAAAAAACAAAAGTGTGTGAAATAACAGTGAAATTGTTAAGCAAGCCTATATAAAAATTTGACACTTTAAAAAAAAACAATAAAAGCAAACTCTCTGTAAAAATTAGTGCTGTGGGACTGGACTTGATGGACAAATGATGAACATTGACAGATAGAGCAACAGTTGCTCTTTAAAAAAATCTGAATTCCAGCTGTAAGATGCAATGAGTGCAGCAGAATGTCATCCCTTATCTTGTTAACATGCAAAAAGCAAGGACTACTCCTTCTCCAGAATATTCTTCCCCAACTGTGTTGAACCAATCCTGGATCAATGCCAAGATTTTTTTTTTGAGTTTACTCCTTCTGCTTAACACTTCCTAGCCTAAAGTCATCATTCCTACAAAACAAATGGCAACTGTCACCAACCCAGGATTCAGGCAGATTCCAGTTTGCTCACACTCACACATGCACAGGATTTTATCAGGACACCCCTCAGGAGCTTTGGGAAAGCTGAAGGTTTGGGGAAGTCTGTCCTGGGTGTCACATTTGATTCATTAAAATATTCAAAACATCAAAAGGGGGAAAACACCCTCCAACCAACCAAGGGATCTGATTTCAGACTGTCCATTGCAGTGCACTCAGTGCCAACACCAGGGGATTCCTCCTCCCAAACCTATGGGTGGATACAGAGCCACACCTCAGAAACAGGAAAAGAGGAAACCCAAATATTCAGGTGTTTTACCAAGCATAGCAACTGTCTTTGAAAGCAGTTATTTCCTTTTGAAATATTTATATGCTGCTTTAACTTGCTAAATTTAAAACTGGCTCAGTGTTCCCTAAACACACCTTTGTCCCCAGATACTGCTCTTCAAGTATCAAAGTTTCACTCTCTTTCACTCATTTCTTGCCAAACCACTTTATAAAAATCAAGTCAAGGATAGTGTTGAGTCCTAAATTCTACTCCAAACTGTGAAAATCAGAAATTATACTTTCAACCCTGTTTTGTCTTCCCAAGGTTCTCACATCAAGCCTAAATAAGCTCCCAGCCCTATGCTCATGTTAAACTTGGATCCTTTCCAAGAATAAGAAGAAAATCCTTTCTTCTTACTTTAGAATCCAATGCAAAATAATTTAAATTAAACTGGTTCTTATTTGTTTATTCTCAGCTGACCCAATCCTGTTAAGGCTGTTGCTTTCAGAAAGGAAAAGTCTCCCTGTTTTACATTTTTTTGGGGCACAATTATGAAGGGCACTAAAATACACAGGATTTAACAGCTTAATTACTGGCATCCAGCTTCTTACCCATCACCTGCCACCACCACAAGCCTCTGACCTGCCAGCCAAGGCAAAAAGATGGATGGCTTCTGTGCCTCTGACACCATTTCTATGAATTCACTCCTTCCAGCAACTCCAGTTTGCTCTGCTGGTTGTATTTTCACTGCTTGCAAGGCTGATATTTTCATTTCCAAGGTGTGGGAAGATCAGTTTAATGAGTGAATTCTCATCTCTTTTTTAGGATGAAGAGGAACATTTACTCAGGAGGGAAAAAAAGTCAGTAGACACAAACCTATAAAACTTTCAAGAGAATAAATCCCAGGAAAAGGAAGCTTTTACTGAAATCATATATAGAAGAGAGAAGGAAGAACTCCAGGTAAACAGAGGTCATAGGAGGCTTTTGTGGTGTTGTCTCCTGCCCTAAGTATCAGAATGGCCCTCAAGGAGGAGAAGAAGGAAACAAATGCCTTACTTTGTGCAGCCATTTACTGAATAACTTCACTTTTAAATCATTTCCAATGTGTAAAGATGAATAAATGTCAGCATGACATGACTTATCTGACTTGTAAAAGTGAGAAAAATATGACTAATATGATCTAAGGCAGAGTGCCAACCTGTCCTGCCCTTTGCACCTGATGTCTACTAACTGTGGGCTAGTCTAAACTTAAGTAAGAGCCTTAAAAACACTTGTTTTAAACTGAAAAAGTTGGGGTACTTGTAATTGCACTTGAAGTTGTAGGGCTTGAAATTACACAGGATGAAATGACTCAACTTTTTCCATATCTGAGCTCTTCTAAAAGGGTCCATTTTTTTAACAGAATTTGAACAAACCCACAATTGACATTTAGTCAAGAATTCAAGTATCACTCCTGGTTTTCACTTCCAGCATTAATCTGTGTCAAATTTCTTTTAACAGTGGACACTTGAAGAGATGAGAAACTTGAATCTTACCCAAAACCATGAGAAGGGCCAGTTCCTCAAACACAAAGCAAACACAGGAATGATGTTTAATGAAACCCATCCACCTGCCCAGGACATTTAAATCCTTCACATCACTGAAAGAATTTTGAAGCCTGTGGAACAAGTGAGTTCTACTTCCCAGCAAAGAGAACAGATACAATCCCACAGCAATGCAACTTGAACACAGTCACATTCTACAAACCAGAATAACCTCTGGCACTGACGTTAAGGTTTCTGTAAGGAACTTTTCAGCAACTGCTCCACTGCACTTAGAAGTTAATTCCAGGAATTAGAAAGAAAACACTGTTGAGTTTGCCTGAAGAGCACTGCAGAAAAACTCTCCAAAGAAAGGATGACTAATTTAAAACAAAGCAAAAATAAAGCAGTTGCAAAATCATCCAAGGGTCAAAGCCACAGTGCAGCATGAACAGTCTATTAAGAATATCAGAGCAGCACAAAGCAGGCTTTCAGCATCCATTCACAGCTTTCCACAAGCCCCAGACAAAAGCTGAGGAGGGAATAAATCCAACCCAAGTTATTCTGTTGTCAGATGTGCCCTGTGACAGAAATGTGTGTGAGCAGGGAGCTGCTCCTGCACTGGATGTTCACCTGCCCACTGGAAGGGAAAAAGTTACCAGGAGGAATCAGCCAGGAGCAGGGGACTCCAGCTGAATTCCTGACAAGAGTCCTGAGGTCATGAGCACTTCACCAGGCAGGAAACACTAATCTGAAACTAGATGAGAAATACCAGTGAGAATCACGAGACACAGTGAGACAGGACAAGATGACAGAGAAATTGGGCTTTTTTATTTGAACTGCTAAACCCTTGCTATGGATTCTGAATGGGGCAAATGGGGCACCACCACTGAGCTGCTTCTAACAGGATTTTCATGGCACCAGGATTGCTCAGCTCTGAGCAGACCACTCAAATCCAATTGCACACTGCAAGGGAATGAAGCCATAGACACACAGAGGTTATTAAAGGCAAAAATAATGGTTTATGCAGCACTTCAAATCTTAAGCTGCTTAAAAAATGGGTTTCTTTTAACAGAAATAATTTGAATATTTTTACTCAAGGATTTATTTAATAAGCACTTCCAAGAACAGGCAGCAGCAACTGCTTTGAGGACTGAGATTCTACTACTTTCATCAGCTGCAGCTTCCTTTCATCCCACTTTTAAAAAAGGAAGAAAAATGCTGGATAAAATTGAAGCAGGACCAGGCCCAGCTTAGCAACACTTGTACTACAAACATTTACCACTTACTCCAAAACAGTGGTTTGCAGGGAGAGTTATTTGTGTGAACTGCCTCTGAGAAGCTTCACTCCAGCTCATCCAAAGGCACATTCCCAGAACTGAGCCCTGGGACACTGAGCAGCAGCAGCCCAGACTCCCCACAAAGTCCTTGGAGTGCTGCTATAATTATAAGCTTCCTTGGCCAGTGAGGAGTGTCTTGGTACCTTCAAGAAAAATCCCTTAAGGAGCTCTAAATAAAAAGCAGCTTTGTGGGGCACTCTTGGAATTGCTTCCCATCCACGTCAGGTTTGGGTTTCTCTAACCTTTACCATTCCCACATTCTCTTTCCCTTACACAGACCTGTAAATTAAGAATAAAACACGCAGTCCCACTGTGGAAGCAGAAAGATGCACATTTGGGAGTGTCAAATTAACCCCTGAAACAGGAGCTGACAGGTGCAGAGTAGGAGAAGAGAGACTTGTTTTCCAGGAGATTGAAGAGTGCTTTTCATCAAGGAGTGGTGGGTGATAACACACCCCCTAACAACAGCTGCTCTGGAATAAATATTAAAACATATTGCAAAGTAATTAGGTTGGCTAAATTTAGCTCTTAAGTATCAGCTTTAAAAAAAAAAAAAGACAAAATAAAGCTCAGAAGGTAAGCTGCAGCTCCTGAACATTTATTGCAGAGGGAACAGACACCCAGCACTGCAATTTGAACTCATCAGACAAAGGCAGGTTATTCATTTGATGCTTGGCTGGAGAGAAAAATGTGTAGTTCTCACCAAGTCTAATTCCTAACTTTGCAACTAAATTTCATGTCTGGCCAACGAGAACATGACCACTTGCACAATGTGGTTTTAGGACAGGACTGGGAATCCAAGAAATCTGGGCATGAATGCGCAGTTTAACTTTCTGTCCTGCCTAATCTTTTCAATCACTTTTTGAGGAAAGGACTATGCTCAGAAATCCCTTCTGTGCTTGCCAATGTACTCTGAAATCCTGGCATGAGAGGACTGACTGACTTCTTGATTTCATATCATTAAGGTATTGAAGAGTGAATCATTTCTGGCAGTGGAACCTCAGCGGTCAGTACCACAATACTGCTCTGTTACACAAGTGATGCTCCATGAGATAAAAAGAAAACTCATTTTCACAGAGAAATTCATCAAATCACCACCAGTGTCAGGTCACAAATTCTCTCTCATCTGTGCTTTTTTAGAGCTATCACAGCAAGATCCACTTTTATAAACAAGATCCTTTTATGACCCTGCCATTAAATGATCTTTCAGGTTCCTTCCAACCCAAACCATCCTGTGACCCTCTATTTCATACTGTAGATGTGCTGCAGAGATTAATCTTAAAGAGTTATTAAAAAAAAAAACCTCCTCAATTTTAAAAGACTGGGAGTACCAGACAAGTGGTTTCCTTCCTGTTTCTGCCAGACAAGACATTCGTTGTTCAGGCACTGAAAGCTCAGGGGCTGCAAAACCAACCTCAGAGAACAGGAAAAGCAGCAGTTGAGCTTTGAAACCAGTTCCCCACACTTGGGGACACAGGTGCAGGACACTCTACATTCCTATAAGCCCAGAAACAGGAATGTGTGAGGGGGCACACACAGATACACCCCCACCACACACAAATCCTGCTCAAATGCCACACAGGAACACATTCCCTTTAAGGCTGGAAGTGCCTATTTTTAGCTGTTAGCAAGAAGTGGTTTTCCAAATCCTCCTCTTTGTGAACAGAACATTGGGGTTTGAGCTAGGCTTCCCTTGCAACGAGGAGAACAAAGGGGTTTGTTTTTTTTCAATTATGGAATAATCAGCTTTAGCCAACTTTGCCACTAAAAATACAAGTGACCTCACAGAAATTACTCAGGGATGGTGATTTAATTGGCATGTCACAGTAAAATCAGGAATTTAAGGACTCTGGAATAACCCTACAACCCAGACACATATGGACTGACAGCCAAGCAGCAGTGGAGTCACCACAGTTCCTCCTTCATGTCCAGGATTTTCCTCTCTCCCTCTTCCTGCCAAATACTTCCCCGTGAAAACTCAGCTCTCAGCAGCACCAGCTCAAGCAATAAACAATCCAGTGAAGGTAAAACAAGAATGAGGAAAAAATATTCCAGTGTGGCCAATTCTTTCCAAGGTGGGTAAACCCACTTGTAGTTGAACAGACTCCAGTAAAAGCCTCCCCTCCCAATAAAAGAGGATTACTCCAGACAGCAGCACAGCCCTATTTCCACACAGCCTGAGCACCTCCAACCCCAGCCACACTTCCCAAACACCACAAAATATTCCCTCAGGCCTGGAGAACTTCACTCTACAATTTAGAGCCCTTCTGATGCCAACAGCAGAGGAAAAGCAGAGTGTCAAATTGAAAACATGGGCAGGTTGTGCAGAGAGAGAGGATCTGTCCTGCTGAGCCAGGAGGTTTTCTGTCACTTCTGACCCAAAGTCTTAAGTGCACATTGACAAATAAATAATAAAAACAGAGCCCACAGAGCCTCATGCTCCTGTCCTTTGTCAGAGCTCACACTGACACGCCAGCAGTGCTGCCCCCGTTTATATCTTTGCAAAGTTAAGCCCATTATAACCTGCTGAATCTCCTTACACCGTTTTTACACAGCAGGGTTCTCCTGCCTCCAGCAAACCCCGGGATCTCTCCGTGTTTGACTCACCACAGCAGCACCTGCTCCTTCCAAGTTCTCCAAATACACAAATCTATTGACACAAAGTTCAAACTCCAAATTCTTGCATAATACAGCAAATAAATTCCCCAGGACACCTCAGTTAACTCGGCCCCAGCCCTCCCTAGGCCTCTCCCTCTGCAATACTTGGACAATTTGGCTTGAGGTGATCCAGAACAATTTCTTCAGAAGCACCAAAGGAATCTGAGTTTGAGGGAACACAATTATAACTGATTTTACTTAATAAACCTTTCTCAAGAACATATTGCCCTTTTTTTTTTCCCCCTAGGGCTTTTGTCCTCCAAGTTAAAAACCCCAAGAAAACCAATAAATACCAGACCCAGAGAAGGAGAGCACATTTCTTGCTTTTCAAAGTTTTCACAGAAACGGTTTCATCTCATTTGACGCTCGCTGACCACACACAGGGAGAGCCTTTCAGGCACATCCGTGGCCAAACCAACCCCCGCCAGCTTCGTATCAGAACACAGAGAAAAACCACCTCGAGGGGGAAGAAAACAGGCTCCTACTCTGTTTCAAGAAGCACAGACCCAAAAGCAGGATTTAAGAGTCTGATCCACCCACGAAGGCACTGCAAACAGGCAAAACAAGCGGCAGAAAACCCTGACAGCCTCCTCGGAGCGCGGCCCGGCGCTGCCTCCCAAATAATTCATTGAATTCAGCGTTTGCAGCCCGGAGAGTCCTGATCGCCCGACCAACAAAAGGCCGGGAACGGGGCAGGGACAGGCAGGGAATGAGGAGGGAGGGAAGGGACAGGCAGGGAAAGGACAGGCAGGGAATGGGGAGGAAGGGAATGGGGAGGCAGGGAATGGGGAGGCAGGGAAGGCACAGGCAGCCCTCACGGCAGCACCGGGGGCTCCGGGAGCGGGGAGTCATGAGCCCCCCCTGAGCACCGAGCGGCCCCGGGGGGAGGCCGCGGCCGGCAGGCAGCCCCTCACCTCCTCCATCTCGCGGGCCATGTCCTGCAGCTGCTCCTCGTCGTCCAGCAGCGCGCTGAGCTCCTGCAGGCTCAGCGCCTCCAGGCGCCGCACGTCCAGCGCCATCCCGGCCCCGTTCCCGATCCCGTTGCTGTTGCCGATCCCGTTGCTGTTGCCGATCCCGTTCCGTTCCGTTCCCGTTCCCGATCCCGATCCCGATCCCGACCCAGCGCCCGCCCCGTTCCCGCGCCCGCCCCGCACCGGAAGTGCCGCCGCGGTCTCGCCCCGGCCCCGCGGGCACCGCCCCGAGCGCCCCCTGCTGGGGGGGACCCTGAGGGGGCTGTGGGGGGAGCCCTCTGAGCGGGGTTTTGGGGGTGAAGCCTCTGAGGGGGGTTTTGGGGGTGAAGCCTCTGAGGGGTTTGTGGGGTGAAGCCTCTGAGGGGTCTGTGGGATGAATCCCCCGAGGAGGTTTTTGGGTTGAAGCCCTGAGGGGTCTGTGGGGTGAAGCCTCTGACAGTGGTTTTTGTGGGGTGAAGCCCCTGAGGGGTCTGTGGGGTGAAGCCCCACCGTGGGCACAGCGCAGCCCCTGGGGGCAAAGGGCAGAGCCCAGCACAGGGCGGGCTGTGTGAGCCGCCCCATGTGGTGGGCTCGAGGCCCTTGGAGTCCCGAGGGATCGCAGAGTCCTTGAGGCTGGAAAACACCTCTGAGGTCATCGAGTCTGACCTGGGACCGATGCCCGTCGTGTCACCCCGCCCAGAGCACTGAGTGGCACGTCCTTGGACACCTCCAGCGACGGGGGGCTCCACCACCTCCCTGGGCAGCCCCTTCCAATGTCCAATCACCCTTTCTGTGAATAAATTCCTCCTGATGTCCAATATAAACCTCCCCTGGTGCAGCTTAAGGCCGTTTCCTGCCATCCCATCCCTTGTTCCCTGGGAGCAGAGCCCCAGGCTCCCCCCTCCTGTTAGGGAGTTGGAAAGAGGGAAAAAGTTCCCAGACACACCAGCCCCAGTGCTCCTCCCTGGAAGTGTTGTAGGCACTCTCATCCTCCTTTTGTTTAAAACTCCACAGCTGTAAATTTGGAAGGAAAATCAGTAGAATTATTTAACTCTCGTTTCCTTGCCGCATTGGGACTTGGCTAGAGTAAATCTCAAAAGAGTGATTGCATTATTGTTCTCAAGGCCCAGGCTGAATACCTATGTAGGTTAAAAATAGCTAAAAATCTGAAATTGCCAAGCTTTGGTGCTGTGTCATTTTGTCTGTGTTAAGCACTTTCTTCTTCAAGAGCGAAGGTCAATAAATAATCTGTCAAAAATGTATTGCACGGTGAATTTAAATGCTTTTGAAATGTAAAGTAGTAAAAACTGCATCAATTAAAATACCAAGCATTTTGTTCTTCTGATTTATATCAGTCAAGTCACTGACACTGTAGTAGGCACTGTGTGGTAACCCTGCGGAGCAGCAGCTGCCCAATTACCACTGCTGTTAGCTGAGCTGATAAAGAGAATTATGCATGGAAACAATTAAATGTGTTAACATAGCCTGAGTTATATGCACCAGTGGCAGGCACCACCTTCCTGGCCTGTTTTTGTGCCTGTGTGGGTGTGCTCATTTCTGTGTCTCTAACACCAGGCAGAGCCACCACGAGCACATGATCCAAGGGCACGGGGTAGGGAATGGCCGTTGTCCTTTGGGATTGATATTTTTGACTAACTGGAAAAAAAACCCCCAACATATTGACAGACTCCACCTCTGATGCAATGGGGTTGTAGTCACACTCAGGAAGTGACCCAGCAATTCCTGGCAGAACAGAGTGGTGATGTGACAGCTTTATGGCTGTTCTTTTGTCCTATAACTAAACTTGGCTCCTCACGCCCCTCACCCCCCGCCAAAAGCCCTCTTTGTCATTATTACCCACAGGTAACAACGACCAACGAGGTGACCCTGCTGGAGGAAACCTTCCAGGCCTTCTGGTTGCTCATTCCACGACTGTGCTGCAAATGGAGCGTACTCAGAGGGATGTTTGCAGAGCAGGAAGCTGAGCTGAGCCTGCCAAGGGTGGGGAGAAGGTGATTAGAGATATGGGTATGTGTCCACTCATCCACCTCCCCACACCTGCTGGTGCAGGTATGTGCTGTGCTCCAGGTGAGTCAGCAGCTGTGCCCCCTGGCAGGGACACGGGTTTGCACAGTCACCACAGCCCGACCTGGTTATTTAAAACCAGGAGATGGTCACCCTGCCAACATGATACCACATACCCTGTATTTGCACATGCCCATCAAACAGGCAGAGTTACAGCCTTGTGTTAAACCTGTTCTAGATCTCCACATGCAAACACAGGTTTAGATACACACACGCACAAACAGAGGAATTAGTCGAAGGATTAGAAGAAACCCTTTCTTCCCAAGAACGTTGGTGATTTGAACTTCATACCATAGCTAAATAAATGGTTTGGGGGGAGTGTGGTTTAGAAGAGTTTGACTCAGCTTCGTGTTGTAAATCTAGTTTTACCACTGCCTTGCTCTGTGATCCTGAGTGGAGTTCTCAGCTTCTCTCAACTATGGTATCTTTGGCTTAAAAAGAGGAATAATAAGAGGAATAACAAGAACTGCTCGGTCCCGAGTGCAGGTGCAGAGGAAAGTTCACACTGAATAACATTCATAGAGGTGCTGTGAGTGAGAATCTCTGGTGAAGGGCAGTACAGGGTGATAATAACTGGAATGTCAATAAGCTGTTGGGAAATGCTGTATGGTTTAGAGTCACCTAAGGAGATTTTCTAGAACCATGTAATTTTTGCTTAAGTTGCATGGGCTTGGTGGAAGTTCATTGCTCTAGACATCAAGGAATGGATTATTTGAAACAGCCAATGCTAATCTCTGTTAAAGTTAGAAGCTGCATAATGCAGAACAACAAAGTCCTCCCAAAATGCACAGGGAGAACATAACTCGTTTGTGCTCAAGGACAACATACATTGAAAATCCCACTTCTCCCTCTGTTGATAATTTGGGTTCTGGAGATGTTGGAGTCTACATTAAACACCTGGTCTGCTTTTGAGTATTTTGAGCAGCACCTGCATGTGATTTGAGATCTCCAGTTGTCCAGAAAAGCAGCTGAGACTGAGCCAAAATAGGGTTCAGCTGCTTTTGTAAAATTATGTTTTCTATTTGAACAGGTAGAAGGATGCCTTTGCATTCCACAGCCTTCATGAAAAATAAAGGCTTTGTGACAGCACATCACTTGGACAGAATATGAAGGATTGCAGATAAACCAGGATTTTGGACTACAGGAATTATCAAATATTGCCGTGCTGCAGACTGAGATTTATCATCTCCCCAGCCTTGGTTCTTATTTGCCTAAGCTGAAATTCTTTTGAAGAAGGGTGACAGCATTCAAGCAGGCAAAGTACAGAAGTCAGGATTTCTTATTACAAGAGAAATGCAGTAAAAAAATTGGGAAGATTACAGTGGAAACCATGTCATGCTGAATAAGGAGTAAGGCTTCAGTCTCAGGGAGAACTTGCATCCAGACTAGTTTAAATCACATGGTAGATTTTTTTTCCTATTTAAACTTGATCTTGGATTTCCTTCTGTTACCTCATATCCTTTTATGGTCAGCAGCACTATACTCATGCATATTTATTAGATTTAGACATATTTTGCAAGTCACCTTCACAATTTATTTTCTTTTCCTGGAAAAACTGGTTGGTTACCCATTGAATTTGCAAATGTAATCTTTGGTGCATATTAACCCTTATTAGTCTGATTGCTCAATGTACAGATAAATTTTCAGGCTTATTTGCAATTTAAATTCCTTCTATGTATTAATTACAGCCTATACTTCTGTTTAGATTTTCCAGTCCAGATTCCTTCACACATGGAAATTTCCTGCATATTCAGCATCCTGGAAGGGAAAGAGCCTTTCTGTTTGAGAGATCAGTGGTGCTGCTATCAGAGAGAGAGCAGGAATTAAGTGTTTGTGCTGCACTCCTCCTTCCCTTCAGAGAGCCACAGGTGGGAGAAGAGGAGCAGGTTTACGTACCTGCACATATTTTCTTTGCCTTAAGCTCACAGTGGAGTTGGAGTAGAAGAGGCAGATACTATTTTTCCTTCTCAGACTAAGACACATCTCTCAACATGAGCTAGAAACACTTTGTTTGCTTGTGGTATTTCCAGACCTGCTGAAGGCCTAGAAAGCACAGTCACTGAAACACACAGTTGCTTATTGAAGCAGAGGTTGGTGTGCCAGGAGACAAGTTGTTGGAATAAACACAGCTGTGCTTTTTCCATCACTGTGCTCTCATTTACTGTGTCAGACAGCCACAGACCTTGTCTATGCAAAGGTCCAGGGTAAATACATGTCCCAGGGGAATCGCTTGGACTGTAGGATCTACTCTTGAATTTCATCTTGGATAGGGTTCTCCAATGTTTAAATCAAATAAAGCTGTGGTTATACCTGTTACAGGGAATGGTTGGAGCTTATTAATAGTGAGGAAAACAACCTGCCTTGGAATATACAGTCAATCTTTGTAATCAATCGTGTTCTCAAATGCTTAATTGCTTCCAGTTCTGTCATTGTAGTGTTGAAGTCATGCCCTCAAGTTAAGGCTTCAGATGAACTCCTCAGAGTTCCACATGAAGAAGTCTTTTCTCTTTGAGAAGGAACTTTATCTCCATCACTCTTATCAAGAAGATCTCAAACTGATTTTGTTCATGTGCCCTTGTAAATGCCAACTCTGGGCAAAGCTGCAGCCACAAAATACTAAAGTTCAGGGTTTCAGAGGCAACAGTGGCCATGTTTCCAAGGGAATAGCCTGGAACACAGACTGCCCACAAGCAGCCAGGCCCAAGGGATTGGTCAGCTCCAGGAAGCAGCTCGTGTTCCAGCACTGGAGCAATTCCTGATGCTGCACTGAGTGAAGCACATCTTTACTGCCAGGCTTAGTCTGGCTAATAGGCATCTCTGACCCTGATTTTCTCTTCAAAAAGAAGTCATAGCTGTAATGATTTAAAAAAGCAGGATTTTCTCTGCAGTCACAGTTTGTACTGGGCCAGCAGAAATATCTGCATTAATTAGTACTGCTGGATCCTGAGTGGTGTGAGCAGTTCTCATCCATCTTCCAGGCCATAAGAAAAACCCCCATGGCTTCAGCACACAACCAGTTCCACTTGTCACACACCAACAACACATTAAAAGGACCTGTTTGTGCCACTAGATGGGAGGCTCAGAGGAAAATTAACCTTGAGTTACCTGGATGCAGAAGAAAGAATTCGGCACCTGTGGGGATGAACAAAGTCAGGCCCTTTTTCAAGCTTGGACTGGTGCCACCAGCAGAGACAATCTGCTGTTTCCAATATGTCATTTCAGCTGAAGCTGTTTGGATTTGACCTGGGAATACAATGCTGGGATTACCATCACAACAGGCTTGGGAAGCAGGGTTCCCTTCCTGAAATTCACTGTAGTCACTGATTGTATCCTCCAGTCCCTTCTTGCAGCACTGCCAGGGAGGGACACACAGGACACAATCAAATTCTCTTTCTTGGCATCTCACGTACTAATGAGCATTGTCCTACCAGCACTTCCCAGAGTGAGTTGCCTTCCCTAGTTCCCAGGTAACCAAATTTGTTTTTTCCCCTTTTTCAATTACGCAGAAATTAATTCCAATTTTACGAACCGGTGGCCACAATCTGCTCCCAGGTACTGATAAAAATGCAGAATTAATCACTTCCCTGCCAGCACTGGATGGAACCTCCAACCTCCTCATACCCACAGTGAACACTTTCATCAAGCAGGAACACATGGCCATTTACAGAAGGAGTGAACTGAGGAGCTCAGAGCGCCACAGTGATTCCCTAAGCACAGGGAGGGAAGACAAAAAGAGATGTTGTTCTTCTTCTGAGGCACTGATTTTATCGTATCACAAAAGCAAGCAGCTGAAAAGATTCCAGTCACGAAGTGCTGTGCTTTGAGAACGGGTTAGACTGCCTGTCCCTCCATGTGAGACTGACTCCAGATGGGATCTGGGATGAAAACGAGGTTTCAACGGGTTTTACCAACTGCTGGGCTCACAGCCATTATCAGAAGCTGAAATCTTTTACATACCTTGTTCTCTAAAAGTTCCTCCCTGCAAGGGACCCAGAACAGGTGTGGAATGCACCTGCATTCAGCCATGGCCTCAGGAGAACATTACCTTGAAAACCCAGAATGCAAAAAACACCCCCAACTAGAGCAGCTCGAGGTTGAGTGGCAGAGGTAGTATTTTATTTTTTGAGCATCCCTCCTCAAGGACACTAAATTTAGAATTTGTAAAACATCGCTAAATGAAAACAAAACATTGCCAATAACAAAAATGCAAACACACTGAAAAGGAAATTGCAGCAGCATTCAAGTATCAGAAAACATGAGAGCTAAAGTGCTTGAGAGAACTTCTAACTATGCAGAGTCTAAAGTCAGTGTTCCCCTAGAAATGCTATTTTTTCAACAGCACCTGCCTGGCTGCATAGGATTTTTCACCAGTCTATAGCAGGACAACACTGCAAAGCCAGACCAATTATCCCAAAGGGCTGGGAGCATCCCATTTCTTTCTATCCCTCATAATAAAATAAATTATAGTCAAAGAAACACATTATAAAATTCAGGCAGCTGAAGTTGGACTTCAAGGAAAGTGACTGTAGGGATTTCCCATGCAATGAAGTCGCTAGCACGGCCTGAAGCCCAGCAAAGCTTTGGTGGGATTTATAAAGTGCTGTCTTTTAGTGTTTTATGCCTGTCTTTAGTAGTGTTTTTTTTTCAAACCAGCACCGGGGTTGTGAGTTAAAAAAAATCCTGAAATAACAGACCAATTTTCAGTGGATGCTGGAGCCAGAGAGACATTGCACAATGCACACAAATACTTTAAAAAACAACAAACAAATCAAACCAAAAAATCCCAAACCCAAAAACCTAACCCAGTTATGGTAAAACATTTCATCTTTAAACACAAACACCCACCAAGAACCAAGAGCAAATCTGAAAGTAACATCTGCCTCCTGGTCCCCTGGCTTGTCCCAGCAGGGATGGATAATACATGATCCAAGCTCAGCAGCAATGGTTGGAAGCCTGAGCCTGCAGGCACTCAGTGCAGAACCCTCTCAGCATTCAGCTCCATGGGAGTGATCCAGTTTTCACTGAAGCCAAAGGGAACTCCCTACAGACTTCAGCCAACTTTGGATTAGCCCCACAGATTGATAACAGGAGCAGGACCTTGTTTTAGAGTCACCATTTTTCTATCCAGCCACAAAAGCCACCCGCTGAAATTCCTGGAGGGGTTTCCAACCTTCCCCTCCACGCATGCATTTAACATCCATTACAGTTAATAGCAGCTACACATGCATATCAATGGGAGAAAAGTCCCAGTCAGAGGAATTACTGGTAGTAAGAAAAGAAACCCAGTAGAAATGCTGAGAATTGCTGAAGACCCAACTCCCTCGGGTTTTCCCTGTTTTTCCCAGCTGGCATTTGCCGGCAGGACCGTACTGCAGGAAGCTGTGTGGTGTGTGTTTGGGTCTGTGGGGTGTGTTTGGGTGCAGGGTGTGTTTGGGTGCAGCTGTATGGTGTGTGATGAGCCAACGGCGTGTTCTGCAGGGCACAAACCGCCTCAGTCTCAGCGTCCAGGGAGCCTTTGAGCTCCGGCCACTGCCCCCTCACTTGTGGGCTGTGCTGTTGTAATCGTCCTGTGCCACAGCCTGCAGGGAATGGTCTATCCTGAACTCTTCCTCCAGCCCACTGGGTGCCTTGGCTGAATCCCCCCGGGCTGCAGGTTGGCGACTGTCCGTGCCGCCCCCCTCCAGCCCCAGGATCTGTCTCTGGACCAGCTTGGAATAAAGGCCTCCTTCTTCCATCAGCTCCTTGTGTGAGCCCTGCTGCACCACGCGGCCCTTGTCCAGCACAATGATGTTGTGTGCCCTCTCCACAGTGCTCAGCCTGTGAGCTATGACAAGCACCGTGTGGTTCTGCAAGTCGCCGTAAATCGCCTCCTGAATCTGCGGGGAGAGAAGGCGTTAGTGCCTGAGCAGCTCTGCTTGGGAAGGGAGAAGAGCAGCTTTGTGGTCTGTGTTCAGAAACCTCTGGACAGGAGATCTGCTCTGTGGACAAGGCTCCCTGCAGCACCACTAGTACCAGCACATCCATCCCAGCTCCTGGCTCCGGCCAAAAAGGCCAGCCAGGTGTGGTGTGCACACAGGTCTGATCCTGCCAGCTGTCTGCTTGTTAGAACTGGGCCCTAAATTTGGAGGCCACATGGTGTTGGCACAGACTGCAGGAAGCTCATACCGGGTAAATACAGCTGCTCAGAGAAGTGGGGCTATTTCCTTGGTGTATCAAGGCAGAGAGTTGTTTTCTAGCTTACAGACAATAGCACTGAGGTCTAAAGGAAGGCAGGTGGCCACATTGACACCCCTGGTAGCCAAAACCAGTCCTGGGCTGGCATCAGATGTGGCAGAGGACCTGTGAGCTGCTCCAAGGTCAGATACTCACACTGCCCCAGACTGTGGGTTATAGCACTCAGCCTCTAGAACCGGCAGACACATCCTCAAACCCCAGCCTTGAACAGGTTTTCCCTCGTGTCAGTGAGGCCAAACTGCTGCTGGTAGAGCTGTTTGGTTGCCACATCCCATCCAGATAAAGTAGCTCAGTTCACAGGAAGCTCAGGACCTTTCCTGCAAGTGTGGCTTCCTTGGTACCTCAGCTGGGATTTGAGCTCAGGCAGTTGTACTCTCCTTGCTACAGCACCATTTCTGGGAGTCGTTCTCTGTATCCTGTCCTAAAAGGCTGCACAGAATTTCTGTATGCCAGCTAACACTTTCCACATTTAAAAAAATCAGCAGAGATCCCTATCTTATCAGGTGTGTCAGGCACTGGCTGCAATGAGCATGGGATTATTCCATTCTTGGTGCTTACAGCACTGTTTGAAGGAAATTATTGCTAAGGAATTAACATCTTGCTCAACCCTCTGATTTCACCATGTCAAGACTAAGCTTGTTCACAGGCTGGAAATTGAAGTTACAGTCTTTCCTCCAAACCCAGAGGCCTCTTTGACCCAAACATCCAAGTCACCCACTCACCGCATGTTCGCTCTCTGCATCCAGCGCGCTCGTGGCTTCATCCAGGATTAGGATGGGAGGGGTTCGGATCAAGGCCCTGGCAATTGCCACTCTCTGCTTCTGGCCTCCTGACAGCTGAGCCCCTTTCTCACCTGCCTCTGTTGGGTCAAGGCAGAGAGGAAGGGGTCAAAATAAAAATCTAGACCTGCCAGCAGCTGCCAGCTACAGCAGTCGTGCTGGGGTGATTTGGTACCTGTGTGGTATCCGTCCTGCAGCTCTGTGATGAAGGTGTGAGCATTGGCCTTCTGGGCAGCCTGAACCACTGACTCGAAGGAGGCTGAAGTTAAGCCATAAGAAATGTTATCCGCAATAGAGCGGGCAAACAGCACGGGCTCCTGGCTCACCAGGGAGATCTGTGGAAAGGAAGGGCAGAGCAGGGTGTCAGGAGCAGGACACACACACTGCACGGCATCTCGGATCACCAGCATTTCTTCCTGTTGAGTAAGGATCAAGGGGAAGATATGAACATGTCATCAACCAAGGTACAGAAGTGCCTCAGTGTAAGCTTCCAGTGAGGGTGCTAATGGTGGGGTGCTCAGTTGCTGGGAAGCCATTTTTCAGGAAGAAGAAACCTCATGCAATGGTGGCATCTGGAACAGGCTCTCCCCTCTAAGACTCTGCTGTGCTTTTGCTTCAGACTTGCCATTTCCACCACTGTTTTCTCTTCCCAGACTGGAAAACCAGTTGCTGAAGAGACCCTCTCCCAGGCTCTTGCTGACCTTCTGTTCAAGGCCAGAAATCCCACTCAGGCCATGTGAACAAGCCCTCTTGCATGTTTTAATCCCAAATTAGCAAGTTAGGGACATAACTGCTGCAGTCCCTTAATTGCTTAGCAACAGCCTCCCTGTCCTGCCTTACAGCCATTACAGCTCACTCTCACATTCAGTCTGCTTTAGCAAACCCTTGATATTGGAATAAATCAAACCCTCCAAACTATTGCTCAGAACTGGGCAGGAAAAGAGCCAGGAGGACAGAGTCATATTTTAATTGACTTCTCCCCATGCCCTTAACACCACATCAGGCTTTCCAAACTGAAAGATTAGCTCGTCTTTTGATTTTCACTCCGTATGAGCAGGGAATGTAAATTAGACACACTGACTTTGGCTTTTCAGCCTGTCTCTGATCAATTGTTTTCAGGTTTTCCTGCTGACTGGTGAGGCCATTTGCTCAAGGGGCAAACAAAGAAGGCAGTTACTTGCAGAGATGAAGGCTGATCTGTGGTGACACACAGATGAGAGCCAAGGGGCCCAGACCCCTCTCCTAGGCAAACCACCCAGCCCCTCTGGTGCTCCAGCTGCTGCCAGGATCCTGAGAGGTTTAACTCCCCGTTAGCTGAGAATTACTTCAAGAACTTAAGGTAGAAAGCACCGGAGGAACGCAACACTCTTTTTCCAAACCCAATTTAGATGATAATTAATCCAACAACCAAAAACATATTTCTACTGCGCTGGCCAAAAAAAATACAAAACCAACCATGACTTTTGTTCTGTTTCTGGAAGGCTTCCCCCTCCCCATGAAACCACTCTCCATCCCTTTCACTTCCACCCCCACAAATTATCTAAATTCATTTCCTGGACCACCTCCAGCCTCCAGCTTTCTGGACATTTCAGAAGTTGCCAGACCAAATCCAAAGCCACATGCAACACTGCCATCCATCCCCTCTGAGCACAGCTAAAATACACGTAGCAGTCGCTCGTACCACGGAGTGCAGGTACTTGTGATCGTACATGTTAATGGGACGCCCGTCCAGCAGCACCTGCCCGTCCTGCAGAGGGTAGAAGTTCTCCAGGATGTTGACACAGGAACTCTTCCCACTCCCTGAAGGACCCACCAGGGCCGTCACTTTGCCGGGGTGGAGGGTGAAGGACACGTTCTGCAACATGGATGGGAGAGAATGCTCAGGGCTGGGCTTTTCCTGGGGTCTTGGGGCAGCAGTTTGGGCACTACACTTGAAAAGCGGCCAAAATCTGACCACAGTGACCTTCTACCTTGGTGATGTGTCGCATCAGCCATTTCTCCTGGCTCTCAGGAAGCAAAAAGCCTTCAAACAGCTTCAAATCCGCCTGCTGATGCAGCAGGTCCTCTAAAAACTGCAAGGCAAACGAACCCCCTTGCTGCCTCCCTCTTCCTCACGATCCCAGCCCCTCTCCCACGGAAACAGTCCAAGGCAGCTTGGCACAAAGCCCTGTACCATGCTGTCATGTTTAATGCCTGAGAAGGGAACAATGGTTTTATTGATAAATCTCATTCCCTGTAAGGAAGGCTGGCCCTAAACACCCGCTGTTCCTTTTAATCTGTTTTCCAGCGTGTGCTGAGCCTGCCTTTACGTATCTCCATCAGGCAGCTGACACTTCCCATGGGCTGGGGACTGCAGGAGAAGCAGCACGTGGTGCCCACGGGGCTCACCTGGAGAACCTGCGTGGCAGAGCGAGTGCGGTAGGAAAACGTCACATTCCTGAACTCCACCTTCCCATCCACGTGATCTGGGGCCAGGGATCCATCGTGCACCATCGTGGGCTTGCGGTCAATGAACTCAAACACCTTCTCAGCAGCTCCCACCCCCTGCATCAGGCCGCTGTAGACGGAGCCGATGGACTGGAAGGGAAGAGGCAATGGTGAGACCCTCCCATGTGGTGGAGAAATCAGTCAGTGCCACTCGTTGGGAGAATGGTTGAAGCATTCCCAAGTCTTCTATCATCTGACATTAACTGCAGTCAGACACAGGAAAAGAAAACTCTTCCCCCTCTGCAGGATATGGAGGGGATATACGGACAGCCCAGGGGAAGGTGGGGCGTTTTGTGCATGGGCAGATTCAAAGGGGAACAGAAGGAAACACACGGGTTGGGAAGAGAAGAGAGAGGTATGCCAGGAGATACGTGACCCAAACTTCCCAGCAGCTCCCCAGTCCAATGGCTCAGCAGAGTCCACAGACCAGCCCCCGAGGGTGGCCAGCTCCTTCCACAGCACACGTGTCTCAAATTCAAAGCAGCTCCAGGCTGGGCCCTTCTAGACAACTGGCAGCTGATGAGGCTGTTCCCTGCTGGAATATGGTCCTAGGGGATCTGCAATCTCTCTCTCCAACTACAACTGTTGCATGCTGACCCTGGCTTCCCTGCAATAAACCTCAAATTGGTTTTTTTTAAAATATTAAACCCAGGGGTGCTTTGTACTGCAACTTCCCCTCCCATCAGGCAGGGGAAAAAACCCCCAGACCAAACTAAATCTACACCAAAACCACAGCCTGGAAGCACCACCAGAGCCTGTAGTCATCTGAACAGATGGTGAGAGCTGTGTGAGCTGTCTCCAGCTCTGCTGTGCCCCTACAGAGAGGATGAAGCACCACCAAAACCACACTTGGCTGCGAGGAAACCTCGCCTGGATCATTTCTGCCTGGATTAGCCAAGCTACGCCTCTGCAAGAGGAGGGCAGCCCTGGGTGGGCTTTGCCATCCCACCCACAATCCCATCTTGCTAATGCACTGCCAACGCAGCAGCTTGCAGCCTATTCCAGGGAAAGGAAAAAAAAGTAATATAATTAAGTTTTTAATGAAGCCTGAAATTTAACAGGCAGCTTTGTAATCCCTGCATCCTTCATGCCAGGAAATTTGCTTGGGAGGCAGCCAGGACTCTGCCCTTCAGCAGGGCCAGGCTGACCCCTCTGGTCTTGACTGTCTTCTTGGGGGATGAGTGGGGAAAGGGGAGCAGAGGAGAGAATCCCCCTTCCAGTTATGCCACAGCACCAAGGAAATGTGTCACTCAGCACTGGATCTATTCCCGCAGCTGCTCTGGGACCTTTTGGGATATAAACATCAGCTTGACATGGGGTAGCCCAAAGAGTGGGGAGGCCCTGGCACAGGGTGCCCAGAGAAGCTGTGGCTGCCCCACCCCTGGAAGTGTCCAAGGCCAGGCTGGAGCAACCTAGGATAGTGGGAGGTGTCCGTGCCCATGGCAGGGGGTGGGACTACATGAGCTTTAGGGTCCCTTCCAAACCAAACCACTCCATGATTCTATGATAAAACAGACTCACCTCCATGCAGTCTCCTAAGACGAACTCATAAATGATGAAGGATATCAGGTTTCCACTTGTCATATGCCCTGAGATCACAAGGTGCCCACCATAGTAAAGGATGCTGACCTGGACCACCAGGAGGGTCAGCTGAAAACAAGAAAACACCCCAAAATCAGCAAGGACCACTGATATTTTAGTGCATTTGTAATTACTCACACAGCAGCCCACAATTCACATTCTGACATTTATTCTTTGATGTCTGACAGCTGACAGCTCTAAGCAATGAGCATGGATATGAGAAAGGAGAAACAATTCAAGTACACGGGCTGATTTAGAGAGCTGGGCTGGCATCTTTCAGCAGAATACAAGTCCAGAGGGACAACAGCCAAGAAGGGACAATTTATCTGAAATAACAGACTATCTCATGGACTTCTCTCTTGGACATCAAGCATAATAATCTATGCTGAAATTATCCAATGCATGCAGTCACCTCACCACTAAAATAAACCTTCTGCTATGTGACTGTGACACATTTTAATTTAGAACACCAGATCAAGCCAAGAGTTAATTCAGAATATCCTCCTTGTGTGTACAAGTCCCTGAAGCATAACCTCAACTGTTGTCTGAAATCAGTGGGGGGGTACCACCTACTCTAGAAGGGAGACAGATGAGCCCTGATATGACAAATACCAGCCCCTTTTATTCAGCTAGTTTTGTTCCCTGCTGCCCAGGTGCTCCAAAAAGCAGTGATGCCCTGGTGCCCTGTGTGACATTTGCAGAACAGGCTGGAAATTCACACAGACAAAAATACAGGGGACAAAAAATCCTTCCTCCATCATCTGACCTTAGGATCCTGTGATCCCTCCAAGAAAGACTACCAAGGCTGTGCTAAATCCATTGGCTTCTCTCTGTGTGAGTCCTGCAGGAGCAGTTTTTGAGGGGTTTTGCCTTCTTCGACTTGTCAAGATCTGTGCTGACCCAGTTCACGCTCTGGCTTCACCTGGGAGCCCAGAAACAATGGTAATAATGCTCCCATTTTGCTTCCAGGCTTAGGAATCCATGAAGAGCTGCACGAGAGCACCATAACTCACAAACCCTCCACCAGAGACTTGAATGTGCAGAGATAAGGGCATCCTCACGTGAGGGTTTTGCTCAGCCTTAGTCAGGGCAATGCAGGAGAAGCCCCAGAACCATCTGGTCTTGAATGATGAAAGAGGATTATGCAGAAATGAAAAGCTTGAAGCCAAACCCCAGCAGCCTCCCCCTGCCACCACCCACATGCAGAAAAGCTCCGTTCCCCAGCAGAAGCTCAACCAACGCGGCGGCTGTTCCCAGCCGGAGCCCCGGAGAGGAGCTGGCACAGGAACGCAATGCAGCACCACAGAGCCACGGGGTTTTCCACGACCTTGAGCACTTTATCAATTATATTCTTATTTGCAGGAGGAAACAGGCAGTTCAGTGGAACGACACAGCGCTGCCCCGAGGAGGAAGGGAATATACTTTTGGATGGGTGGGAATATTAATCATCAAGACAGAGGATT
This sequence comes from Serilophus lunatus, assembly GCA_013399895.1. Taxonomy (NCBI): domain Eukaryota; kingdom Metazoa; phylum Chordata; class Aves; order Passeriformes; family Eurylaimidae; genus Serilophus; species Serilophus lunatus. The sequence continues at coordinate 2,127,018 of VXBA01001105.1, read as the reverse complement.
GCTGCTGGAGGGACATCAAGGCTGGGCTCGCCCTGCCAAGCTCCCTGGAAGTGGAGGAGGAGAACCACGTGCATGTGCCATGTGCATTTTGGTATCTGAAGCAACTCCCTTGCCCACCCCGAGCCCTGTGGAGGGAACACTTACCCCACTGGACCACACGTAGTAGGTGTAAGCCAAGGCCTCCCTCTTGTTGAGCTTGTAAACCTGCTGCAGCTTCTGCCAGTACACGTTGGCCTCCGTCTCCTCGTTGGCAAAACTGCGGACGGTCTTCATGGCAGAGATGGTCTCCTCAGCGGTGTTGTTGGCCTTGGCCAGGGCACTCTGCACATCCTTGGAGAGCTTCTGCAGGGAGCAGGGGGAGGCACAGGGGGCTCAGTGTGTGCTGGCATGCCCATGGCACATTTCCCTGCTCGCCCTGAGCTCTGCTGGGCTTGGGAAAAGAAGGCATGGTGACGTTTTCCAAGGCCATGGGCAACAAGGCTGAGCACTGGGATATATCCCACACCTCAGGACAGCCTGATATGCTGTGTCAGGAAGAGAGCAGATTTGGTGTGTTCTCCCCAAGGGATCTGGGCTGTGGGAGGTGAAGGGGCTACTTGGGAAGCCTGGAAGAGCTGCTGCTCCTAATCTCCTGAAGGGACCTCACCCAGGAACTATTCCAAGGAGTTTCCAAGTCAGGGACAGACCTGAGACCAAGGGCACCTCCACTCCTCTTGAGTGCCCAAGAGGCAGTACTCAAGCACTCTGTTTTGGCAGTACCTGTGCATGCTGTGTCCTGGTACAGCCAAAAGCACTGACAGTGGACAGAGGGAGCAGCAGTGCAGGACTCCCATGGTCCATGGCATTGGCCAAGGGGGACAATTCTTGGCCCACACTAAGCCCAGGCAAAAGGAGGGAGCTCTGCACTGCATTTAACCCTCCACCAAGTCACACCAAAGGGAGAGAAGAGACTGCACAGGGACAGGCAGATGCATACGGGACATCCCATAGCCAAGTTACCTCTCCTGTTGGACCTGAGATGATTCCACTCCCGAGCATGAAGCAAGGTAAGAGCCCAGGCTATGCCTGTCTGCCCACACAGATTTAATGCCACCTTCCTACCCCCACTGCTGACAGCAAAGCTCTCCAACATCACTCCCACCAGCTCCAAATCTACCCACAACCTCCATGTTGACTTCACAGGGAGAACAGCCCCGTGTTGTGACACATCCTGTCAATGCCAGCAGCTCCTGCCTACCTGGTAGTACTTCCCATAGACATCAGACACCAGCATGATGATGGGGAAGCCCATGAAGGTGACAAGTGAGAGCTTCCAGGAGAGGCTGAACATGAAGAAGATCACCCCCGTGGCCTTCACCACGTTGCGCAGGAAGATGTTGATGTTCTGGGAGACCAGGTCGCTCACGATGGTCGTGTCCGACGTCAGGCGGGAGATGACGTCCCCTGCAGCAACGAGGGGTTGGGGAAGGGCAGAGAGAGGACACGTCACCACAGCAGGTCACTGCCTCATTGTGTCCCTTGTCCCATGCCAGGGGCCAGATGGAACTCCCCGTTCAGCCAGCCCTCACTGAAGGGTGGCATGGAAGGGGGGGGAGACTCTCCACCGCTGTGGAAGCAAAGCAGAACAGAGGAGCTTGAACTGCTGCATGCAGGAGGGACAGGAAATGCACCTGAAAATACATCCCTGGGTCACCAAGGAGGGCTGCAGGACAGCAAAGGGGACTGTGGCAGCACCCTACACCAGAGGACACCCTGCAGGCAGGCAGATCCTGGCAGGACCAGCCAGAGCTGGGCACAGGGTGCCCTGTGGAGCATGAAGCAGCTTCAGAGACGTTGTTTGGGTTTAGCCATGTGCTCCATAGGCTGGAGCTGACCCAAAGGACCTGAGGACAGAGGTCCACCTACTAAGCTCTGGTGGTGCCCTTTGGTGGAGCTGAGTGTTACAACCAGCCCGAACTCCTAAATACATGGCCTGTGTTTGAGTCCAGCTGAATTCCCGTGCTTTTGTGTAAGTCCAGGGTTACCTGTATCCCACTTACAATAACACCTCTGGTGTCCTCAGCTACCAAGCCACTGTGCAGCCATTGCTAAATATGGCAACAGCCTCAAAACTAAAAATACCAGAGACAAAATTAAATGTGTGAAAATTACGACGGGCTGAGACCACACCAGAGCGACACAGCCCAAGACTGGGATAGGACTGAACTGCAAGCAAGGAAAACAACAAGCACACCCAGGAAGATTCACAGATCTGAGGTTTTTGGTGCCTGGAGCAAAGCTGGAGAGTGGCTCACCAGCAGGCACTGAGAGGAGGAGGAAAGTAGGTGTTTTGGGGATGACTGGAGATGGGCACATCAGCTGACTGGAGGCAATGGGACACCCACACTGTGCTGGGCAATCCTGCCCAAGCCACACCGTGGGGTTAGGGTTAGGCAACCAAAAGGGAAGGGATTTCTGCCTCTATTTCTAAACACAAGCACTTGGGTGCTTCCTCTGGCTGCCCACAGACTGCTGCGTGGGGGTAGGGCAAGCCAAGGGGAAAAACTCCGGGATGGGACAGAGGGGTCAGAGCAAATCCAGGGGAGAGAGGAACCAACCTGTGCGATTCTCATCAAAGAAACTCATCTCCTGAGACACCAGCGACCTGAAGAGGCAGTTGCGAAGGCGGATGTTCAGCCTTGCAAATATGAGCGTAAAAACGCCGCCCCGGACACCTGCGGCAAATGAGCTAATTGCAGATAAGAAACGTTATAGGCCAATGGACACGAAACCGCTCTCAGCAACACAAACACCCCCACGCCGGCCCGAGGGCTTGGGCAGTGATGTGCTGGCACCACTTGTTACCCGGGGAAAGGACAGCTAAACCAGCCCACACCTCTCCCAGGTGCCCCCAGCACAGCGATGGCTGGTCCTAACCCTGGGAACCCATCCTCTGTTCTGTCTGTTTGTCCCTGCTCCTCCACCGCCAGCAGATGGGCAGGAAGGGCTACTCAAAGGCCTTGTGGCTGTCACCACGGCCTCTCTGCAATGTGACAGGGAAGTCAAAGTGCACCCCTGGGGTCTGGCAGTGACCTGGTGGAGTGGCTGCCTGTGCCCACCACCATCAGGAGCTCCCGTGGGAAACCCCAACCTCCTCCTCCTCAGGACCGGGACCAGCCCCTGCGATTACCTTCCTATGGCGAGCAGGGACATGACCATCACTGCCGTGGAGAAACGGTCCATGCTCTTCTGCACCACGATGCCATCGATGGCCAGCCCCGTGTAGTAGGGCAGGAAGGTCTCTCCTGCCAAACAAGCACAGGACACGGGGGTTCAGTCCCATCACACAGGACCTGTATTCCCAACCGTGATAGCCTGTGGACAATGACAACCCCGACCCCACCATGGAGATACTGGGCTATCATATGAGATGTCCCAAGAGGTGCAGCCCTTAGTGCCACATGGGGATGTTGTGCTCCCAGTGTATTTTAACCCCTATTGCGTTTTTTTTGCCCTATTGCATTTTTTTACCCAGCCCATGCAGGATGTGCCACCCAGCACCTCCATAAAAGCAATCTGGGTGTGCTTCCAAGCCCCACCACCAGGGCTTCTTCCCTCCTGGTGAGGATGGGAGCACATGTGATCCCCCTGGGTCCCTTTTGCTCACCCAGTGCGGCCACGAGGAGAAAGAAGGAGGCGATGCCCAAGAAGAAGGCATCCGGCTTGGTGTAGGACAGCAGTTTATGGATGGTGGGACCAGCTGCCTCCTCCCGCTTGTCCCTTGGGACACCCCCATCACAGCTCTCCTCCACCTCCGCACGGGACTCGGTGCCGGGTCCCAGCGCTTCGCGGGAGGAGGTGACACAGGCCAGCAGCTGCCACATCCCGAAGGTGGCCGCCAGTGCCACGTAGGTCCAGGCAAAGAGCCCCCAGAACCAGGGGTCCCTGATGGTCTTCCGCACCTCCGAGTAGAGCAGCAGCTTCACCATCATGTAGATGCCCATGAGGAGGCAGATGACGGCGATGAAGGTCCGCGATGCCTTGAGGCGCCGGGGGCCGTAGGCCGTGTTGGTGGCCACGCCGATGGCAGCCCCCAGCAGCACACAGCTGCGGTACAGGCAGCCCCCCCAGATGTCCAGCAGCGAGTTGAAGATGTTGAAGTGCCGCAGGTCCTGCAGGACGTTGCGGCCGCCCTGGCCGTGGGTGTAGAGCAGGGTGGTGACCACGACATCGGCTCCGCTGAGTGCCAGCGTGCTGGCCACCGCCTTCCAGGCCCGCATCCTCGGCACCGGGCTGGGGGGGCAGCGAGGTGGGGGGGGGCAGCCTTAGCATGGGAAGGATGTGGGCATGGCCTCTGCTGTGGGGTGAGAAGAGAGGGACAGGGTTGTTATTCATCCCAGGGAGGCGGTGGGGAAAGGAAAGCAGAATGGGAGGAAAACCATGCCACCTCCCCAGCAGCCCATCTTGACACCACTCTCTGGTCCTTCCTCCTGTCCCCTGCTGCATGTGTTCCAAGGTATTTCATAAAATGAGCGGCACAAACCAAGACAAACTTCCCCGGCAGATGCCTTCACTCATCCCGAATCCCAAAGCAGAAATCTGCACATGCTGATGGGAATCTCTGTCCTCGTTTGCTGTGGTGGCAGCAGCCAGCTGGGCAGACCCCAGCAGTGCAACCCACGTGTCCTGTGCTACGGAGCCATGTAGGTGTTCAATTCAGATATTCATGATCCAAGAGTCCCTCCCCACCTTTCCCAGGACAAAGCTGAAACCGAGGAATCAAAACCATGGGAAAGCAGAAGGGAGAGCAGCTCAGCTTTGTCCACAGACTCCACCTCATCAAAACCAGAACAGACCATAGGTACAGCAGCTTCTCACACCTTACAGTCCCCAGCCCTCTCGGATATTAATTCAGGGTAGCCCACTAAACCCGCTGCGCAGTCGAGGTGCAGTTCAGTGACACAACAAAAATCCCAAGAGGAAATTAAAAAGGGATTGCAATTCCACAGCTGCGTGGTATGGGAGAGGGAGGCTCCAGGGTGGGATGCTGCTGCCTGGAGGGTCTGTCTGGCAGCAGCGATGGTGGGGCAGGATCTGAACGGACACGGAAAAGGGCGAAAAGCTCGACTTGCTGTAAGCCGAGGGAGCTGCTCACCTGCTCCGGTGCCATGCCCAGAGGTGCCACGCGTTGGCACGAGGGAGGTACCTGATCCTCAGATTTGTGCTGGGTAAGCAGCTCATGACGGTGCACAGTGCGGAAGGCTCGGTACAAGCGGTGCCATGTGCCGGCCACGCTCCGCCCTGTGACCACAGCCCCCCAAAACCCAACCTCGGGGAGAAGGGCAGCCCTTGGCACTGCACAAGCAGCGCCCTTGGCCGAGAGCGGCTGGTGGTTGGGCAAGTGGGCTAAAAAGCTGGAAAGTGGAAGACATCAGGGCAGAGGCTGCAGTTCGGGGGAGCACGGGGAGTTGTGGGGAGGGATGGAGGCAAAGCAGGACAGCGATGCCAGGGAGGAGCAGGACACGCTTCCCAGGGTGCTCGCTGCTGCCATCCGCTGCAAAGCTGCGCGGATCCGGCTCGCTGGAGGAGAAGGAGGAAAAGGAGGAGGAGGAGGAGGAGAAGGAAGCGGCCACCGCAACTCCCCACCACCCGCAGCTGCGTCCCAAGATCCCGAGCTGGAGATGCCCAAGCTCTCCGTCCGCATCTCGTTTTCCCCCCCTGCAGAAGCTCCCACGGGGGGCGGACACGCCCGGGAAGAGCCGCGCCCGCCGTACCACGGACACACACCCGCGGCTGCCCCCGCTTCCCGGCGCGCCCGGACGGCTCTTACCGGCGGCGGGATCGGCGGGATCGGCGGGATCGGCGGGATCGGCGGGATCGGCGGGATCAGCGGGATCGGCGGGATCGGCGGGACCGGCGGGATCAGCCCGGTCGGAGCCGCTGGCGCCGCGTCCCGGGAACAAGGTCGGCGGGGGGCGTGGCTTTGGAGTGACCACGCCCACCAAAGCCACGCCCCCTTTGCGGTGCGGTCCCGGCACCGCCCACGGCGGAACCGGGAGGAGCGGGGGGAGCGCGAACCCCAAATTGGGAACTCGGGGGGGTCCCTCGGTCCCACCGGTACCGCCCTGCTCGGTAAACCCTGCCCCCGATGCAGCAAAGGCAACCCCGGAATTTCCCCCACCTTAGAAGGTTTTGTTCCCCTCCCCCACTAAAATACGTATTTTTAATTTATTTTAAATCATTTTATTCGTTTTATCTCATTGCTGCAGCAGAGAGGGAGAATACAACACCTTAAAAGTAAACAGGACAAGGGCTGAAGATCATATATTAAATTAACCATTAAATGGTGTGACAGAAGTTTAATTAACCTCCAAACAGACTCTCATCAGGGGTTTAATTAACCCCTAAATAGGAGCTTGGCCAGGGGGTTAATTAACCCCTAATACAGAGGGATCCACTTTCAAGAAATCCAGACCATAAATTAGTTTTCAATTAAAACCAAGAAATCCAGCTTATAAATTATTTTCCCCCTTCACTTCCCACTCCAGCTCTGGAGGGATGGAAGTGCTTAGGTTCTTCCCTGGGCAACCCCTGCACATCCAGGTGACAGAGGGCCAGGGCTGTGTCATTATCCCAAAGTTTCCATGTGTTTTTGGAGTGCTGAGCTTAGAAACACCCCTATAACCTTCAGTAGCACAGGAACAGACTTCAGGATTCCTGGAGTTCACCCCATTTCTGGAGAGAACAGAGTAATGAGGTTACAAAGGAAAAATTCATTTTTCTCTGCCTGGATAACCAAAAATAAAAATATTATGTCATATTGTTGACTTTATTTCTGCTAACAAATGCTTAAACCTAAAAAAAAAAGCTCACTTCAAGCCTTTCCCACATCACTGGGAACACAGTCAGACCTGGAGTGACTCCCCCTGCCTCAGGCTGACAGTGGGGAAGACATGTTTAAAGCTTTAGGAAACACTGTCCATGGCTAAGACAGGACTGGTTTCTGATTCTCTTCCCACCTGCACCCAGATCACTCCCAGGCTGTGGTGCAATTCCTCCCAAAGGGCAACTTCCAAGCCACAGTCAAGGCGGAGCTTTTTGGCAGGACCGAGTCTTTCCCTGCCAAACCTAAATGAGGGTGGTGCCACCTCCCTGGGCCAGAGGGATGGTCCAAGGGCAAACCTTGGGAAGGGACTGAACAGACACCCTTGTCTGAACCTTCCCCTTCCCTTCTCCCAGGCCGGAGCAGGCACACCTGCACCCTGCACTCCACAAACCTCGGGACAGTCCGCGCTGTCCCCGGCGCTGCAGGACCCCCCAAAAAACCCCAGGGACTAACTGGTTTTCTTCCCACCAGACATGCTCTGCTCAGGAGGCAGCACTGTCTCGATCTGGAACGACACAAACTGGCCCTTCTTCAGCTTCTTCAGGGAGCTGCCAGCGCTGCTCCCAAACACGTTGTCCTCCACTTTGAAGGCAAGAGAGGGCAGGCCCCGACTTTTCCTCTTCCCGCTCTTCCGCTCGCGGTTGTAGGCCGTGGTCATGTTGGCGATCACCTGGAAAGAGGATTGTGAGGGTTGGGCTTTGAGGCGTCACCCAAAATCAGCTCAACTCTGTCTCACACGAGCTCGGTGAGTAACAGAATCACAGAGTTGTTAGGGCTGGAAGGAACCTCTGGAGATCACCCACTCCAACCCCCTGGCAAAGACAGGGTGGCACAGGAACGTGTCCAGGTGGGTTGGGAATGTCTCCAGAGAGGGAGGCTCCACCATCTCCCTGGGCAGCTGTTGCAGTGCTCTGCCACCCCCATGGAAAGAAGCTCTTCCTCATGTTTAGGTGGAACTTCTTGTATTTTAGTTTATGGCCATTGCTCCTTGTTGCTGCAAAGGGTTTGGCCTCATCCTGTGAAACATTTATACGGATTGATAAGGTCCCTTTGCAGTCCTCTCTTCTCTAGACTAAACAGACCCAGCTCCCATGGTCACCTCTCACTCTGAGAGATGCTGAGTGAGTGAGATCAGCTCTACAAAGCTCGGCTGGGTGAGCCAAGGCCGTGCCACAGCTGGATGCACTCGGAGCAAGGGAGACACTAAGCAAGGGCTTTCCAGCCTTGGCCTCAGCAACCCCAAATTGGGAGACCTTACATTAAACAGCTGCAATTCCAGGGCTGTGCTCAGAGGAGCCGTTAGCTCTCCATCAGTAGAGGGCAGAAGGGGATCTAGGTTGGAATGCCACAGAGCCAAGGGAAGCTTTATCATCTCCTGATAATTACAGCCCCAACCTCAGCCTGGCTGCAAGTGACAGTCGGTGACCTCGACACCCGAAATGCCCTCACAGAGCTCTTGCTGCCCTGTGACATGATGTGCATCTCCATTTCAAAAGGGGAGCTGAGCAAGTGAGCCTAAGCTGCCAAAGGGATCAGTCAGGAATAGATCCCACATGCTCAGCTCCCAGGCCTCCTTCCTCCTGTCCTGTATTACTACTGTTATTCCCTGGCAAGAAGAATCATAGTACAGGTGAGAACAAAGAGAATCACATAACTCTGTCTGAGTGTAAAAAATGACTGAGCAAACAAAAAAGCCACTTGAGCCTTGTCTGTGGTTTTTTTGGCACACAGCTCACCAAGCCCTTTACAGGAGACACAGGTCATTTTACAAGTCAGGAAACCAATAAAGAGAGAGACAAAATGAGCTGCCCAAGGTCACCCAGCATGTCAGTGACAGTCAGGAACTGAATGCTGAGCTTGCTCCCCAAACCCACCTCCCTGCCCACTGGGCCACTAGTCCTCATGGAAGCCCAAACTTTGTCCCTTTTTGGGGCAGGGTTACTTTCAACCTTTGTATTTGCATAGCCTGCCCCTGAAGGCTTCTTGTCCCTGCCAGAAGAGGGACTCCCTTGGCTGATTTGAGATGCAAATTACAAGGCAGAGAGTTGGGCAGGCTGGGACACAGCTCTCATCAGCCCGATGAGGTAAGTCTTTCATCACCCACATCTGAGCAGCATCACCACCAGCTTCCCTGTGGTGCTGCCTCACAGGGTCTGGCTCTGCTCCTGCTGCCCTCGGGCCACACAGAGGTGCCACCTACCACCTCTCCACTCAAGCCAGGCCTAGGCATGGCTGCAAAATGATTTCAAGGCACCACAAGACTTACAATTTCTTTCACCATGTTCTGCTGCTCCTGCACCGTGGCCGTGAAGGGCGGGAGGCCGTCACCTTTCTCAGAGCCAGCCCCCTGCTCTTTAGAGTCCTTGACAAAATCCACCTGCAAGGTACAGATTTGGGTGTTAACTCTGTAACCACACCAGGGACAAACCTCCTGCCAAGACCCTCCTGGGCCCAGCAGTTACCTCTGAGGACAGGCACACGTATCTGTTGAACATGAGGAAGAAGGGGCTGTACTTGGTGGCGGGGTTGACCGAGGTGCGGAAATGGAAGAGCACAGGGTCGAGGTGGGCGTCCCACTCACTGGGCTTCTCGTTCACCACGCTGCAGATGGAGGATCTGAGCACCTCAGCATCATCCAGGCTGTCAGTGGGGTCTGCAGGGGTGAGGAGCTGTGAGATGTTCCAGCGCTCGCACAGGTGCCGGCTGACCTGCAAAGGTGGGATCAGGCCCGCCGGAGAACACGGCGCGTTGGCACCACAGCACGGGCCTGGCACTGCCCCTGCTCCCTCCCAGGCCAGGAGATGCTGCACAGCAGCACAAACAGTTCTCCAGAAAAGGTAGAGTCTGAGAAAACAGTGAGAGTGATTTCCCACTGGAATGGGCTTCCCAGGGAGGTGGTGGAGTCACCGCCCCTGGATGTGTTTAAGGATGGGTTGGATGATGAACTTAGTGGCATGGTTTAGACTGATGTTGGGTAGGTTGTTAACCTAGGTAAAGGTTGGACTTGATGATCTCTATGGTCTTTTGCAACCTTATTAATTCTGTGTAATTCTGTGTAAAACGTTTTGCAACAGCTGTTTCTATGCTTGAAGCTTTCCACAGAACTGGGGGGCTGGGTTAATCCCAGGGTAGGGCAGGAATTTCATGCATGTGGTCTCACAGGACCTTTCCTGCTGAGCAGCTGGAGGACTTGCACCACAGGACCATAACCTTAAATCCCTGCCACGGGGAAAGCACTGGCAAATCACCTCCCACTCTCAACAGGCCTGGGGCAGGGATAAGGCATCGTCAGCTCCTTGCCCCACGACACAGCAGGTTGCAACTCTGCCTTCAGAACCCACTGCCACAAAAAACCTGCTGAAGTTGATGTGGTTTCTCCCTGAACCACCCAGCACCTGACCTACCTCCTCACAGAAGTCCCAGCTCTGAGTGGTGTAAATGTTCTTGGATGCACCGAACCTGAACGAGAAGAGGATAAAACTGGTTTTATTCCGTCAGTTGAGGCAAAACCAGAGGAGTCTGATATTCATGGATGCAGATGGAATATGAAAGGGGCAGAGAGGCTCCAGTGGAGCTGGTGCTAATGAGGCTGGTGTGACCTCACCTCCCCAAGAGCAGACAGAGGTCTGCTGGCTCCATCTGTTCCAAAGCAGCCAAGCCTGTTTGCTTTTGAATGATACAGCAGCAGGAGAAACAAGAGAAATTTCTTGCTCTGAATACAAATCTCTACTGGCCCCACGAGTTTTCCACAAGGACAGTGTCACGTGGTGACACTGTGTGAATGCAAAATGAACACTTTCCAGGAGGGATCAGGGAATGGCTTTAAAGCTTCTGCAGAAAACTGGGGCATAGCTCTCTTGGCCTCAGGGCTACTCAGAGAACCACTTCTGCCTCCTTCTCCTCTCCCTGCAAAAAGAGGATAACAGGCTCTTCCCAGGACTTTATAAAGAGCAATTGAGAGCCACTGCATGGTCTCTGCTGCAGAAGGGAGAGTTCTGCTCTCATGGGGAAACATCTTGAGGACAATAGGTATTTTGTCACATCCCAGTGCTCTCCACCTCACTGCAGAGATGCAGTGTAACCAACAACAGAGGAGCTAACCTGTAAAAAATGGTGGCCAGGGCTTTAGCTACAGATAAGGGATCTTTCTTCTGCAGAGGAGCAGCCTCCACCCACTTAGTGAAGTAGTCAGTCACAAGGAGGACGTGTGTGTTGCTCTGGCTCGTCTCAGGAAAGGGCCCTGCATAAACAACCACCAAAAGAAATCAATGAGATGTTGTAATATCACCCAAGAAGGCAAAAATCAAAAACCCAGCGCAGCAAAACCACGGCTGCACAAACGACCACGACTCCCTTCTGCAATGTCACTTGGCCAGAACATTTCAGTGACCTTTGTCAGCAAAAAGACACCCAATCAGAGCCCCAGCCCTGGGAAGCAACACACGCCCACAGCCCCACAGTGTGTGGAGAGGGAGAGGAGCCAAGCACACGGATGAAGTTACACCGGGAGAGGCTGCTGTGGCCTCCTTGGCACCTCCTCCAGGCAGCTCCGTGCCTGTGGCAGCAGGTCTGCCATGCTCCCGGCGCCTGCAGAGCCGTCAGCCACAGACACTCACCCTGGATGTCTAATCCCAGCACTTCCCAGGGAGATTCCACCCTGACGGGCCTGGCTTTCCGCGACACGTTCTTGTTGTGCTCCGCGTTCTGGCACGTTTCACACATTTTGATCTGGAGAAGGGAAAAGGCAGCTCAAAGGGCCTGGGAATCCGCTGAGGGATTTTGTCAGACTCAGACTGTGCAGGCTGTGTAGGGGTGAGACAGACGGCAGGGCTGAGCAGCTTCCCTCCACCCCACGAGAACAGTGAGGCACAGGGGAAAGAGCACAAAACACAACAGGCGGACACATCTTCACCTTTCACAGAACTCACCTGACAGCTTTCTCTGACACAACAACCAATCTCCTTAACGTGGCCTACAGCTAAGCTATTTCTCACCTTGTTTCCGAGCAAATATTTATTGCACTTTAACCTCCTACTGCTGGCTAGAAAAGTCACCATGCCAAGGGTGCTGGAGGAGCTCAGACCGTGCAATGCAACCACACTTCTCCAAACCACACTGCTGCAGGGAACTTTCAGCAGTAACACGGGTGGGGCAAAGCAGCTGGGGAGAGCCAGTGGAAACACTGAGATCCTCTCCTCCCCATAGTTTAGGGAACTGGGCAGCTCTGGGAGCAATCCAAAGCTGGACTCGGCAACTCGTCCGAAACAACTCCTACACTGGCCAAAACAACCCTGCACGAGGAAGGACATCCAACCTATCCAGCTGCCCCGGGGGCATCCCAAGAGTCACCCGCAGAGTTACTCCGTGCTTGGCTTCAAAGGAATTCCCGAGGCACCCGACATGACATCACCACTGCACCAGAGGGCTCTTGCAGCTGCTTACTCGGGACTGCTGCCAGCACCGGGTGTCACCGACACGGTCACTGCTCTCAACTTACCCAGTCCACAACATCCTTCACAATCCCCAGCCAGTAGTACCGGCTCTGGATCCGGTGCACGGTCTTTTTCTGCCCCAGGTGGTTCCCGATTTCGGTGAAATGGCTTTCCAGGAAGACCTGCCGCCTGCGCTCGGGATCCACGATCACCTCCCGCTTCTCCTCCTTCTTGGGCCCCACGTAGTAGAGGCAGCCGCCTGTGGGCACGAGAGGTTTGTGTCCGACACCCTCTCGCAGCCACTTCGGCCGCTCAGCCCCGGGAAAAGGGTCATTTTCCACAGCGGGGAAACAAGAGTCCCCGGGGGCTGCTGCCTTGGGAGCTCCTGGAGAAGCTGCTGAACTGCGCCCGGCCCCGGACAAGCCCAGGGAGCTTTTCTGCACCTGGAACCCTCTGCTACAATAAAACCGCCGCGGGCCCCATGGGGTCCCCGGGGTGACACAAACCCCGTTCCGCGCCCCAAAAATGATGCCAAGGGGAGGGCAGGGGAGCGGCAGCGGGTGTCGGTGACAGCGACAGCGCATCCCAAGGGGCCGCATCCCCACCCCGCACCGCACACCCCTCCCGGGGCTGTCCCGGGGACCGTCTGCCCCCAGCCCGGTCCCCACCGTCCACGACGAACTTCTGGGCGTATCGCTTGAGGTTCTTCCTCTTGATGGAGCAGAAGCTGGGCGGGAAGCAGCCCTCGGCCAGCAGCCGGTAAATGTCCTCGAACTTGCTGCCGTGGCCGCAGGGCTCGGCCGCCACCACCACCTCCCGCTCGGGCTCCGGCAGCGCCGCGTCCATGGCCGGCACCGGCACCGGCACCGGGATCAGGACCGGGATCGGGACCGGGACCGGCACCGGGAGCGGCACCAGGACAGAGATCAGGACCGGGATCACGACCACGACCAGCACCAGAACCGGGACCGGGGCCGGGGCCGGGGCCGCGCTGACCCCGCCGGGCGCGTCCCCGTGCGCGCCCCCGGGAGGGGCGGGAGCTCCCAGGGACCGTCTGCAAACAACCCTCGGCGGCCGCCGCCGTCCCGGGCGGGCCGGGGCCCGGCGGTGGCACCGCTGCAGAACCCGCCCGCGGTGACGCCACGGGGAAAAAAAAAATGCGAGGCGAAAATCA
>VXBA01001105.1:1975247-2113175 GCA_013399895.1 Serilophus lunatus | reverse complement strand
GCGGGCGGCGGGGCGCGGTGACATGGCGGGGTGTGGGGGTGTGAGGGTGTGAGGGTGTGTGTGTGTTGCAGGCGCTGCGGGAGCGCGGCTGCCGGAGCGAGGAGCAGTTCCAGGCTGTGCTGAGGGAGGTGAGCCCGGGGACCATCCCCCCCGCACATCTGGGGGGACAAGGGAGGCGGGGGTCGGGTGAGGAAGTCGTGGGATGGGATGGGATGGAAGGGATGGGAGGGATGGTAACGCTCAGCTCGTCCCAGCCCCTGCCCTGGGCACGGACACCTCCCACTGTCCCGGGGGATCCAGCCTGGCCTTGGGCACTCCCAGGGACGGGGCAGCCACAGCTGCTCTGGGCACCCTGTGCCAGGGCCTGCCCACCCTCACAGAGAAGAACTGCTTCCCAAAATCCAATCTAAACCCCCTCTCTTTCGATTTTAACGCGTTCCCCCTGCCCTGTCGCTCCAGGCTGCTGTAAAATAGTCTTGCCTGTAAGTTCTCTTCAGGCCACAATTGGGTCACCCTGGTGCCTTTTTGTTTTTTTTTCAGGCTGAACAGTCCAAATTCTCTCAGCTTTTCCTCAGCTCCAGCAGCTCCATGTCCTTGCTGTGCTGGGGACCCCAGAGCTGGATGGAGCACTCGAGGCCCAGGGGGAGGAGATGGGGCCCCCCTGGCTCAGGAATGCCCTCACTGGTGGCATTTCCCCACCCCTGGGGATCCTGGGCCAACCCTGAAGGGAGTTTGGGAGTTGCTGAGGGCACGAGTTTGGGAGTTGCTGAGGGCACGAGCCCTGTCAGAGCAGCTCCTGGCACCTCATCCCGAGGGATCAGACAGAGGAATTCTCTGCAGGAGCCCCCATCCCGGGAGGTGTTTATAGAGCCAACACCCTGGAATGAAAAATACTGTCACCCAACACATTATCCCAGTGGCCTCTGTGCCTCTCCCTTGTTGGATTTAGTCAGCTGACTCCCTTCTGGTTTGTCTTGCCCTGTCCCTTCTTTTGGGAGTTATTTTTTCATGGGTGCCCTGAGATGGGATCAGCTACAGAGCTCACCTGAGGTTCACACTCTCTCCAGGACACCCTTTATTAAGGAATTATGGCCCTTCCCAGGCCAGGGACAGAGATCTGTCACATAACCAGCTCTCATTTCACCTGGAGGACAGACAGGTTCCTGTAGGGATTCTTGGCGGACTGGCGATGTCAATAAATCATAATTAAAGCTTTATAAACAGTATATTATGACTCATACAGCAGAGAATTTATGAGCAGAGCAGCACAGGATTTCTGCAGGCAGGATCAGTGTAGCACAGCAAGCAGAGTTCATAATACAACTTCTCCCAGGATTTCTAGGTCCTAACTTCAGTTGTCACTTATAACCACCTAGATCCTAATGACCTGGACCCTCTGCAGGCCTGCTCAGATCTGAATACAAGGTTTGCTGTATCAACATAATGTAGACTCAAAAAATCATGTAAAAGAACAGGATTCACTCACCCAGCCCTCAGAGGAAGCAGGTGATGATGGAGGTGTCCCAGGCTGTGGGATGTCCCAGCTCTCACAGTCCAGCAGCTGTTCCAGCCCAAGTTTGCCACTTAGGACTTTTAACTGCTGGATTTTGTAGGCAGTGCTGGGGGCTGGTGCAGTTACCTGGTGACCAAGGGCCTGAGACCTTCAAGGCCAGCAAGGAAGGGAGTGATCAGCCTTGAGGCTGAGAGGGAGGAGGAGAAGAAGAAATCTGTTTGGTTTGTCTGCTTGGTTCACAAGACCTTCAGAGCCTGATAATGAGGGAAAAGGAATGAATGTATCTGCAGAGGATGGCTGCTCACCTCCTAAAGTGTGTTAGTGATGCTAACCAGGGGTCAGGAAGGGAGCTGGTCACACCCTCCTTCCTTCTTCAGTGAGAAATGTTATAAACTAATCTCACAAAGGGGAATTAAACAGGAAGAGCTGCCTGAATCAGCTGTTTGCTCTGAAAGGACAGATTAGCCTGTCTCCACCACACTTAGCAGTAATCCCTTCATGACAAGACTTGTCTGTAACCCAGCAAATGTCTTTTAGTTTGCACAATGCTTATATTGTCAGAACACAAGCCAAGACTCTTAAAGCATCTGCTGGCGATTCAGGAGGTGTCAGGATGCCTGAAAGGGCTCAAACCTCCCAGCTCCACTTGACACTTCTATAGAAAGACTTCAGTTATTTTCTAAGCCATCCACAAAGAGAAAGTCTCTCCAATCCCTCTTAGGCATTTGGCTTTTCAGATATTTATTGGACTTGTTTTGACCACAGAAAAACAAAGCAGACACGCTGCTTCCCAGAGAGGTGCCTGAAACAAAAATTACTGGTCCAAAACAATGAGCAAATTCCTGGAATGGTTTTTAGTTATCCCTTTTGATTTCCTAACAATATGCCCTCTTGTTTGTTTGCAGGTTGAGGCAGAAGTGCAGAGAAGAAAACAGTTAATCCGTCAGTCAGCGGAACGCAGAGCCATCATCTCCAAGAGCTACAAGCCAAAACACCCAGAGGTGTACACTCTGCAGGTACACAGTGTGTTTGGAGTCTCTTTTGCACCCAAGGAATTACCTGAGAGTTTGTTTTTGCAGTTTGTTTTTCCCTCTTCTCCTTAGGATTGCACAGTGCTAAAGCTGGGCTGAATTAAAACTCACGTGTAGGCTGTTAAAACTGAGTTTAAAACTGACAGCACAGCGTGTTCTCCAGGCAAGATTCCACCTGGTTTACAGCCAGGAAAGGCCATTCCGTGTTGAAGCTGCTCCAGCACCTGGTACTGGACTCAGTATTTTAATATAAAGCCTCATTGCAGCAAACAGGCTGATGAAGAGCCACAGAAAACAGCCCTTGTGGGCTACTCGGCTTTGAATTTCCTCATGTTTGCCAGTCCCAAGACTTCCCAGATGGATAATTCCCACAGATCAGCAGTAACAAACAAATTCACACAGATTTACTGCTTTGTGATCCCTTGGTAACAAGTTCTGCTGTTGTTTGTTACCATCAGTGTGGGGAAGTGCTCAAAGCAGAGCTCACTCCATTGTGCTGATTCTGTGAGAAGAGGCTAAAACCCACTAGGAAAGACTTTGCACTTACCTGTTAGAAATCCATGTTGTGAGGCTCTTTCCTGTCATGCCTAGAATAAATCTGGCCAGTTATTCTTAGAAACCCACAGACCAGAGCAAGCAGCAACTTACCTAAACCCCCAAGTAAACTAGGAACTTTCTGCAGTTCCTGCCAAAGAACCCCAATGTGATTATCAGCCCTGCTCCCCAGAGCCTGCACATTTCCCTGTGGCTCCCTGGAAGTCCAGTCCTCTCTGGGGTTGTAAAAGAGTGCACAGGCTAATTGTCTTTGTGTGTGTTTTTTACCCTCCTTCTCTTGATACCAGGATTCCTTCCTGGCCCCAGAATTCCTGGAAATCGTGAGATACTGCACATCACCAGGTGCTCACCTCCAGGGCCTCCTGAGCTACCTGGAGTCCTTCTCAGGTAAAGCAAACAACAGCTCAGTCACACACATCTCCCTGGTGACAGCTGCTCCCAAGCCCTGTCTTCAGTAGCTGGGATTTGACACAAGCTGAGACAAACAGGATGTTATTCTCTGCCTGACGAGGGTCTCTGGAGAAGGAGGAGTGTTGTGCAGCAGTTCTGCTCTGCATCAGGCATTCATTTCTGCTCTCCCATCCCAGTCTGCTGATGCCTCATCAGAGGCTCCAGCTGCAGCAGGGCTGGGGTTTTGGTTGGACCCCCACCTCACCAGGGAGCCTCCTGGAACACTAACAGGAACACTGTTAGCCTGGGGAGCTTGGTTTTCCCTCCCCAAGTGCTTTGTCATTTCAGACAATCCCTGTGGGTTAGTCTGGGCTGAAATAGTTTCAGTCTAGATTTCAGTCTGTTAAAAAATCTGGGTTTTACATTCCCCTAGAGGCAGCTGTGAAGCTCTTTTCCTACTAGAAATACTGACAAAATGGGGAGGGGAAGAGGCAAAGTTGTCTCCTTTTCTCAAGGCAAAAAGAGAGACACAGATGTGTCTGTGCAGAGCTCCTGGATTTGTCCAAGGCACAATTTCCAGATCCAGCTTTCTCCTGCTCTCAGTCTCAGCTTCTGTATCCTCAATTCTGAGCTTCCCTCACACAGACCTTTAGGGCTCAGACCTCATATTCCAGAAAGTTGGCACCAGATGAGTGAATCCCACATCCCCTAAATGACCTTGAGTCTCCTTCCAGCCTGGCTGTGATGAGTCCTTGGTTCGCCACCCTCCCTCTATAGACTCAAAACACTTCCTTGGCACTACAGCAGACTCTGAAATCAGTGACAGATCTCCTGACTGGATGGGAAAGCCTGGAAATGAGGGAACAACATGAAAAATAGCAAAAATAGCAAGCTCATCCTGGGGAACGGTTGCAGCCCTTTGAGCTGCAAAGTGAACCACGTGTGCTCTCACTGACAGCAGCACAGTGGGGCTGGACAGGCAGCCAGGAACATTCTCCTGTGATTTTTCCCAGCAAATGGTGTCTCCCTTCCTTCTCCTGCCAGATAAGAGGATCTATCGACTCCCAGTGTTCACAGAGGAGTTCTGCCAAACCTTTGTGGATGAGCTGGAGAACTTTGAGCAGTCGGATATGCCTAAAGGCAGGCCCAACACTATGAATAACTATGGGGTAGGACTCATCTCTTGTGCTCCTTCAGGGGGAAGTTTGCTCTGTTTGCCTCCTCACTTCTCACTCCTTTCACTCCCAAAGTGTCTGTAATTTTACACAGTGCAGTTGGAGTTCCAGTACCCAGATGTGAAAGGATTGAGGGAATGTTACACAGACAAAAGAACATGGGAATGCAGTGGGAGGGGATGGGAGTTGGGATCTCAGAGCAAAGAGCATTTTGTATTTAAGCACTACCCATTTAAATCAAGGAGTCAGTTTTTAAAGAACACTCGCCTTTTGATCTTGCTCTGCCTTTTCCCCATCCCTTTCCACCTTGATCCTCCCTCCTTTTACCCGTAGCTGGAGCCTTTGCTCTGAAGTTCTTCATCTGAGCCAGCAGCAGGGCTGGAGGAGAACCTCAGCTCTGAGGAGCAGCAGATGCTGCTCAGCTGTTCCCACCTGCTCTCTCTGACACAGGTTTTACTGAATGAGCTGGGGATGGATGAAAGTTTCCTGACCCCCCTGAGGGAGCAGTACCTGCAGCCCATCACAGCACTGCTGTACCCTGAGCTGGGGGGGCCCTGCCTGGACAGCCACAAAGCTTTTGTGGTCAAGTACTCCCTGCACGAGGATCTGGATCTGAGCTCTCACTATGACAATGCAGAAATCACCTTAAACGTTTCACTGGGAAAAGACTTCACAGAAGGCAACTTGTACTTTGGGGATTTCAACCAGGTACTGAGCACATTCCCACTCTGGACCCCCATTCCAGTTCCCTTTAACTCCTCACCCCTCCAGTTTCCAGGCATTAACTGTTCTACAAAACAATTACTTCTGACAGTCAAACCTGCTCTGTCCCCTCCCTCTTTTTTTACGTGTCTTGGTTATACAGGAGCCTTTTCTGCTTCAATATTCCAATATCCAGGTTTCAAAGAGAGGACAGAGGCAGCTTCATGGTAGAAATAGGGATGGAACAAACCAGCCCATCTTTCCACAACTGAAACAATGAGGAGGGAGGTGCTGAATGAGAGATTTATTTCAGGAGAGACTTAAATCTGTGGCACTTGTTTCTTGGGGAAGGGAGGAGTATAGGCTTCCATACACTGGTGAAACAGGTTGTTTTGATTGAAACTGGACTTGGCACTGGGAGTGTCTTACTGGAAAACAGTTGTACCAATCTGCTGCCAAGCCACCACTGCAGTGGCTGCATTTCAGAGGTGCAATCTGTCCCCTCAGTGTTGCTCCCTGGAGGAGGAGGAGGTGACAAATTTCAAGTATTTGAGTGTTGTCCTGCCAGGGACTTCCTGGCCTAATGCTGAATCCTTTGTTCCAGGATCCCTCCCCTGTGCCAAAATACGTGGAGGTGGGACATGTGAGGGCCCAGGGGCTGTTCCACCGAGGAGGGCAGATCCATGGGGCACTTCCCATCAGCTCTGGGGAGCGCTGGAACCTCATCGTGTGGCTGAGATCCTCCGCCATCCGCAACCAGCTCTGCCCCATGTGCAACAGCAAACCCCAGCTGGTGGAAGCAGAGGGGTTTGGAGATGGGTTCACAGGAGCCCTGGAAGAGGATGTGCCTGAGACTGTGGATGTCTGTGCCCTGTGGTAGAGCCTAATTTCTCCAGCCCACGTTGCCTAAAGTGCCTTTCTGACCTCTCAGACCACTCTGACTGACTCTGGTGGATGCACAAGGCCTGTAAGATGTAGCTCTCACCTTGGAAAGGGATTCCAACCTGGAATTGGGGGAGCTTGGACAGCTGGAGGAGCTGGAACTCAGCTCAGCAGGCCTGGAGAGCTGTTAGTAATACATAGAAAGCTCCAACACTTTGATGGACTACAGAGACTGTAAATATTTTCAGATGTACAGGGAAAAGACCCCAAAGCTGCCTGACCTCTGTGCCAACTGCAGCAGCCCAGGTCCCACTGGAAATGGGAAGGAATTGTAAAATAAACCAATTCTCTACTGTTCTCAGGGCTTCCTGCCCTCTTCCAGGGGAAGGGGAAGAGCTTTTTGTTGCTGAGTGAGGGGAAAAGATCTGCCCAGAAATGAGATGAAGGTGATTCCAAACAAGCTGCTGGGAATGGCCTGGAATTGCCAAACTGAGGCTCAGAAAAATCCATCAGGAGCAATAAAGGGAGAACTGGTCCCACAGGGAGGCTGAGAGGAACTCCCAAGGCTTCCCCAAGCTCTTCTGAGCAGAAATTTCCCTTTCAGAGATTCTGTGAACCTTGGTAAGCAGAGACAGAGACAAAGCCCTGGGAGCCACGTGCAGCACAGCAAAGCTTCCAGAGCAAGGCAAGGTGGGCATTTCACTCCCTTTGCTTTAGTTACATGAGCAAGTGAAAATATGAAATAACTGCCAAGTTGGGTGCTGCAGGCAGGCCCTGGGGCTTCTTAATTTGGCACCAACACCCTCTGGCAGCTAAAGGATTAGGAGGATCAGGTACTTTTCCTGTCTTATTTCCAGCTGGCTGAAAGTATGGGACTGTCCCATCTGCCCAATATCTTTTGCTTTAGTGTCTGCATTTGCCTCTGGAAAATTATTGTACATACTTGATGGACACATGCACTGGTGCATTTTAAGGGGCTTTTTCATTCATTTGCTCACCGCAGTAATTACAGCACGTGGATAATCACATCGATAACTGTGAAAGGTACAACTCGCACAAAGGGTGTTGATCGAGCCCTCCCAGCTGGATTTTGGGCTGCGGGTGCCATTTGCCCACCAGCAAATCCCACTAAAATCGCGCCTGACAAGGGAAACCGGCGGCCGTGTCTGTGCACTCAGTCTCGAAGCCTTCACCCCCCGAACCCCAGCGCTCCCTGCCCTCCCGAATTCACCCCCCAAGAAATTTCAAGGCACGGGGCGGGCTCTGCGGCCGCCGGAACCAAAGAGCGCGGCCCGGCTGCCGCCCGGCCCCGCGCGCGCCGGACGGAAGCGGGGGGCGGCCCCGGCGGCGGGAGCGCGTTCGGGGCGAAGGGACCGGGAGAGGCCCCGGGCGCGGTGAGTCCTCCTCGCCCCCTNGGGGGGGAATGGGAAAAGGCCGCGCTCTTAAAGGGGCCGCGCCCCTAAAGGAGCCTTCGCGTTCTTAAAGGGCCAGAACGGCTCTTGCTGCACCCGTGAGGGGCCGGCGCACCTTGGGCAGGTGCTTAAAGGGGCCAGAGCGCCTTGTTTCGGGCTCTTAAGGGGCCAGAGCCCCTTGTTTCGGGCTTTTAAAGGGCCAGAGCACCTTGTGCTGAGCTCTTAAAGGGCCAGAGCAGCGCAGGCTCGCCGTGCTGGGGTGTGAGGGCAGGGGCAGAGCTGCCCCCAGTGCCCCCAGCCTGGTGCCAGTGGGGAGCTGCGAGCCCAGTTTTGGGGCGCCGCCAGCCTGAGGAGCTGCTGGGATGGATTTGGGACTCCCCCCCCCTTCCTGCAGCAGCACCTGGGACTCACTGGGATGCTCCTTGATCCAGCTGCTGTGATCCTGCTGGGATTCCTGCTTCCACAGCCACGATAAATCCCAAATATCTTCCTGCACCCAGGCCCTGGTGTGAGGCTGCTGGATGTGTGTGTCCGTGGAGGACTCTCACCCTCAGAAACTTCCTTGTGTGTGCCCTTAATTATTTTGGTTTTTTTTTTCCCCTGAAATTTCTGTTTGGAAACCAATCCAAATTCTGCTTCACTTGGGAGCGAATCCCCTCTTGGGAACATGGAGGTGGTAAACAAACAATTAATTAAATGTGGTAGTTGAAAGGTGGCTGTGAGGAAGCATTTCCCAGATCCTGCTCTGCCCATGGTGCCAGTTTGTTTTTTAAATTAATGGGAGCACAGACCACGCTGGCTCTGGGCCGTGGCTCCTGGCCCCCCTCAGGCTGATGGAGGGAGGTGCCAGCTCGATGCATAATCTGTTTTCTAAAAGCAAATTGGAATATTAAAAATTCATTCTTCCCCTTGGCTTGTGCCTGCTCTGAGCATTTTAAATAACAGGGTGATTGATTCCACGTTGGGCTCGCAGAGGATGTTTTGTTCTCCTGGCTGTGTCCTCAGGATCACCACACCTTCCTGAGTGTCTTCCCAACACATCCCAGTGCTGTGGGGTCACCCTGGGCCCCTCGGTGCCTGCCCACCGTGGGGATCAGCCCAAGTCCTTAGGGACAAACAGCAGAAGCACAGGGAAGGTTTTCCTTGTGGAAAACCTGCTTGGGGATGGTTGTCTGAGGTGGAAAGTGCTGCCCCAGTGCCACCTCCTTGTTGTGGTTTGGTGAAATTCCCTTTGGGAGCTCAGTGTGAGTTTAACAGGAGTTAACCCTGGTTGGCTCAGGGCTGGAGTGAAGGTTTTTGGGGCTGCTAGGGGGGGTTGGTGCCCCCGTGGCACTGAGGTGTCCTGTGCCCTCCAGGAGCCGCCCATGGCACACAGCCAGGCCCGGAAGCGATCCCGGAGCAGGAGCAAAAGCGATTCTCGGAGCAGGCAGGAGAGGAAAGAGAAGAAAAGGAGGAAAAGCAGCAAGGACTCGCACCAGGCCAGCAGCTGTCCTCCCAGGAAGAAGAACTCTGGCTCTCACGGACACAAGTCGAGCTCGGCAGCAGCCAGGGAAGGTGGGGAAGTCTTGTCACCCCATATTTTCATGTTTTCCTGGGGCAGGTGCACAGAAGGGCCCAGGTGGGAGAAGAGGGTCCCTGGGTTGAGCTAAATCAGTGTCTGTCACCTTGCCCTGCTCTTTGTGCCCATTTTGGTCTCATTCTGACAAGTGCAGAGCCAGCAGCCCCCCCATGTGCCAGCCTGGCACTGCAGCACCACACGCCATCGTGGGATAAAGGTGTTGGCACAGAGGGTCTTCCAGGCAGGAAAGGAACCAGGCTGGGAGTGGGATAATCAACATCTCTGCTGCCAGAGCTGCTCCACTCACCCTCTTCTTATGTTTTGCAGAAAAGAAGAAGGAAGGAAAGGACAAAAAGAAGAAGAAGAAGGCCAGTACCTCTTCCTCCGAGTCAGCATCTTCACCCGCCAGCTCTTCCTCATCCTCCTCTTCCTCCAGCTCCTCTTCTGGTGACTCCAGTGACAGCGACTCCAAGGCAAAGAAGAGCCAACACAGCAAAAAAAAGCCGGTGAAACAGAAAGACAGAAAGAAAAAGAAGAAGAAGAAATTAAAGAAGAAATCAAAAAAGAAGGCAAAGGAGAAGCCTAAGGAGGAGAAAGCCAAGGGAGAAGAGGTGCCTGGCCCCTCACTGGAGCAGTGGCAGAAGGAATCAGTGGTGGACTCTGGGCCAGGTAATGATGGTGTTTCCCTCCCTGAAGCCCCTGCACACAGAATTCCTGCTGCCCCTTCCTGGGACCCCATGAGGAGCCCCAGGCTCTCCTCCCTCCTACCTCCCATGGCCTCCTCTGAGCTGCTCTGAGTAAATGCAGGAGCCACACTCAGAGATCCACTTGTGTTTAGGTGTAGTTATAGATGTGAGTGAGGAAGAAAGATGGAAGGACAACAGCCACCAGTAACATTCTGGCAGAGCTGGTCCTGCCTTTGGGGTGTGTGAAGTGGCCCTTCCTTTGTGTGGCTCATCACTGAACCCTGAGTATCACTGGGAATCTGGTGTGGGATGCGTGTCCATTGGCAGCAGCCGTGGTGCTGTGCCTGGAGCCACCCTGGGAGGTGCCTCTGACTGACCAGTGCGTTCCAGTCTTGACAGATGAGCAGAAATCCCGGATCCAGGCGATGAAGCCCATGACAAAGGAAGAATGGGATGCAAGGCAGAGCGTCATAAGGAGAGTCGTGGATCCCGAAACAGGGAGAACCAGGTATGACCTGGGGAAAAGGGAGGTGGGTTGTCCATGCTGTGAGGGTTGGAGTGTGCAGGGTGCTTGCCCTGGGCACTGCAGTTCCACGCCTGGACCCAGGTCCACTTCAGCAGCCTCACAGGTCATACCTGGTGCAGCTTACCCAGAAAGTGACACGATGACACCAAATTATCAAACTGTGCTGGAGCTCCACACAAGGGACACCAGGCTGTGTCCCAGTGTCCCACTGCTGTATCCACTTACCTTTCAGCTCCAAAGCACTGGGTGCAAGTGAGGAGGGAGTGTGTGCCCTGAGGGGTTACAGACAACAATCAAACCCAAGTTCATTTAGCTGCCAAAAAGAAATGACCCAGTTTTTAATAAACTGCGTCTTCTCAGCCAGCAGAAAACATCATGCTGAAGAGAATTGGGTATGACAAGTCCAGGCTTAAAATAGAAGGCAGCCTGCGGGACTCAGGGAGGTGTGGAACAAAGGTCAGTTCCCTGTAAGGCTTGTAATGAAGACAATTAAATTTCTGTTCATGTTTGGAGGTGTGAGCTGCCTCTAACACTATGTGGAATTTGCTCAGCAAGATGCTCCCTGGCTTGGCTGTTTTTTGGGTCCAAACTGGTTCCCGTTCCTGAATGGCTCTGCAGTTTCCTGGGACAGCCAGGACCACACCTGAACTCTATAGAAAAATGGAAGAGGTTTTGCAGGGGTTGGGGCACTGCTGTTGACAGTGAAGCCTGCAGATTTTGGGGGGGGGCAGGAGATGCTTTTATTACGTGTTTTCTCATGCCAGTGTGACTGACTGCACATTGCCCACAGCCTGGGGCAGGGCTGGCTCGTGCTGATTTCCCAGGGGAGCACACCTGTCCTTGCTGCAGCCTGGTGACATTAATCCCATGAGAGCAATAGAAAAGCCTGCTGTGTTATTTAACCTTGATACAGCAAAAAAAAGGTCATATAATGCAATGTCAGGGCTGGGTCATCACTAGCCTTGCCTAGAGGTGCATCAGTCCAGCACCTGGTCCTGAGCTGTGAGGGAGCTGGGGCTGCCTGACCTTCTGCAGCTGCAGGAACTTGCCAGTACCTTTCACAGCTTGTGGGCTTGTCTTTATCTTCCAGGCTCATTAAGGGAGATGGAGAAGTCCTAGAAGAAATTGTCAGCAAGGAGAGACACAAGGAGATTAACAAGGTAATGGGAACTGGCACCAGCATGAGCTACTGGGGGTGGGTGGGCACAGCCAGGGAGCTGCTGCACCCAGAGGTGGTATGTTTTCACCCTGGGTGGTGCTGGGGGTCCCCCACCCCTGGGCAGGGGTGAGGCTGTGAGCACCTGTGTCTCCCTTTGCAGCAAGCCACACGTGGGGACGGGCTGGCCTTCCAGGTGAGGACAGGAATGCTGCAGTGAGTGTGCAGGCACCAGCCAAGCCAGGAGCCAGCCCAGCTGGGAACCTCTGTCTCTGGACCATGCAGACAGCACCGTGTCAAGGTGTTCCCCAGGGGCACTTTCCAGCTGCTCTGTAAGTTACTGACTGGGAAGGAGAGAGACCTTAGTGGTTCATGTCCCAGCAGTTTCTCCCCTTCCTCTCCTGACTGAGGCCAGTGTGGCTGTAATGCACCTGAGCCCTCCATGTCCCTTTGGATGCTGGAGGAGCTCAGCAGCACCCAGGGGACAGGCTCAAGGGTGCTGAGCACCAAAAAGTGCTGCTGCCCCTCAGCTCTGGGCTTTGGTGGGCAGGAGCCAATGCTGTGGCCAGGACAGGCTGTGTAAGAAGGCCACAAAATACACAGCTGGCTTTCATTTCTTCCCTTCAGGGGCTGCTTGTGGGTCCTTCACATGCACTGACCCTGCTCAGAGAGGAGCAGCCGTGGTGCTGTGTGGCTCTGCTTAGGCTGTAGCTCTCCTGTGCAACTCCTAAGGGCCACTCTCCCCTGTGCCCTGAGGCTTTTCCCAGCCTTCCTGCAGGTTCATCTCCTCAGGTGGCACTGGGGAGCACTGACCTGCACTGGGATCTGTGCAGATGTGCTGTGTGGAGGGGTGGCTTTGCCTTGCTGTCTACTCCTGCATGCAACTCCTGTCCCTTCCCCACAGCACAGGCCCTGGGCAGCGTTGGGGCTTTGGACTTCTCTGGGCCCATGGCTGCTCTGAAGCAGAGAAGCCTTTCTCTCACTGCAAAGTCTACAAACTGAGAGAGAGAAAATGACAAATGAATTAAGGACTAATAGGTCCTGCAGGACTGATCTGCACAGAGAGTTTCCACGTTCTGTTCATCTCTGTAACCCCATTAAACTGGCACCTGCTCACATCTCGGGTTTTGTGACTTATCCACTTCTAGAGTCTTCCCCCCCCTCCCCCAAAAAGCAAAGCAGACAGAGAAGAGCCTTCCCATCTCTTTTAATCTGTGTAACTCACAACGATACTGTACACAAAGCACACCAGGCATTGGAACGATGCACTAACAGCAAGGAGGAGAAGGAAGTTGTACAGAAGGTTTTGCCACACACAAGCGAGTCGTCGGCACGGTGACTGCACACACAGGGGTGTACCCGGCGCTCCCCTCCGGTGGTTCCCCACACACGGCTGGTAACCCCTAAAGCCATTTTTTATAAATAAAATACAACTAACATCGTCGGAATATAAAATTGACAGTCGAGGGTATCAACAGGCAGAGGAGAGGGGACCGTAAGGCTTCTAGAACTAATAGGAAATGCAGCAAACAGTGGCGATACCTGAAGAAGGGGCTGCTACAGCAAGCACGGCGGCTGCTGGGCGGGTGGGAGGGTGTTGGTGACCCTTTGGCTCGTTACTGGCTCTCGGCTCGCGATCCCACACTGTAAACGGTTTTTGGTATCGGGATTTTGCCTCGTCTGAGCGAGTGATCTGGGGAAACCCAGGAGAACAGCTCGGAGGGAACGCACGGGCTCCTCTTCCCGGTTTTAAAAGACTGTAAAGGGACAGCGTCAGGTAGAAAGTCTGGCCCAAGAGTGCGCTGATACAAAAAGCTGTTTTATAAAAAATCTGAGCTCCACAGCAGAGTTTGATTCCCATGGAAACGACAAACCAACCCCAAAGCCCAAGGCAGCCTGTGTGGTGCAGGCTGTGTTGTGCTAATGTGCAGAACAGGACGTGGGCTGTTGCCTGGGGCTGCCCGGACAACGGCTGAGGGAGGAGCACAAGAAGTGTCGTATTCTTTCATTTCAAAGCAAACAAGTTATTAATAACAAAGATGAATTGGGTCTTCAACCTGACAGTGCCCCTTTAGTAAGGATGGAATTATACATTCATCATTTCCCTCGCCACGTCCAAACGGATCCTCTTCCATATACGTGGAAAGGCATCGGGTCACATGCATTGCTCTCCAAAACAGCTCGGAACAAACAGGTTATAAACACAGAGTTAAACTATTGCTATTGTTCTGTGAGTGAGTAGCACGTTGATCTTTGCTTCAGAGGGATGAGTGCCAGATGGGGGCGGCTGAGGACAGAGCAGTGCAGACAGGGATGGACTGAACTGGTGAAGAAAAAACTCATTGGCGTTTTTCCTGGTAACTACACCCACCTCCTCTGGTATTATTGCAGCAATAAAGGTCCTGCTCTATATTTGCTTCTCCATGTTGGATCCGTACAATGGCAACGGATGGGGGACCAGGGAAAGGACCTGGGCATGGTTCAAGAAGCTGAACAAAGGATGAGGATGGAGGTGTTATGATTGTCAGGCTAACTGGGTAGTAGCTGTTTAAAACATGAAGTGATGGAGAGGTGAGTATCATATTGCACTTCTGCATTCATTGACAGTTACATAAAACTTGGTCCATAAAATAATTGCTTTGTACATAATGCCTGAAACAAAAAGCTACATTTTTAAATATTAATAAACCCTGAAGGTTCCAGTCCCTTCAGATGTATTTTTTTCCTCTACATAAATAAATAACTTTCAAATTTATATATCCACTTTTTATGTTGAACATTTACATTCGCCTCTGTTTTACACTATCTACACATAAGAAAATGTGAACATCTCGTCAACACTGGAAAATGTACAGATCATGCCTTGGTTGTGGACTTGGAGGAAAGGTGAATTTTGCAAAGGCCATATCCAAACTTGCAAAAATTTAGTGATGTGGTGACTTCACAGGATGGATTGTGGCTTGGCTTCCTACTCGGATGTCATCTGTTTGACAGAACATTCAACTAGCAAAAAGCTGTGACAATTCACATTGTTTTTGAACCCAGTAAGCTCTGGCTGTACATTCAGAGAGCCAAGCTGAGTCGGCAGAAAGGGAAGTCAAGTTTTCGGTAACAAAAGTCGTCAGGTACATTCTGTAATTGGCTAATTATCAAAGAGAAGCGGTTACACATTTTGCAGTCAGGCTGCAAGACGTGGGAGACGCGCTGGGCTGGCGGGCAGTGGGTTTGATCAGCACTGTCCCTCCTCTGCCACTGCTTGGACCCTCCAGTGCCACGAACACGTGGGATCGACCTTTGGGTGTTGGATGAGTTGGATTTGCCTACCGTGGCCCAGAGCCAGTGAGCAGAGCAGTGTTCACAGTGCTGTGTATCTCAGTGCGGCCGTCCTGCGCTTCTTATTGAAACAGGTAACAAAATGAAGCAGCCAGTCTAAAAAATTCTTTTGTTATTTATAAATAAGATCTTCGTAAGTAGAAAGTGATACAAAGACAGGGAAGTGTGGTGGGGAAAAGCGGGGTTACGCGGAGTCGGGGAGCTCAGTAGGACTAGAAAATCTCCATGTGAAGAGGTCAGCTGGAGGTGGAATGGGCACCCTGGACATGCTCTTCTGCCCTGGAAGGTGTGTGCAAGGAGGGAGCCTTCGCTGGCCCCCGGAGAGACAGGACTAAGGGGCTTTTTGGCAAGCCCTGGCTCTAGGCACTGTTCTCTGTCCCTGTCTGTCACCCAGGTGCCAGCTCCCCTCTGCCATGAACCCACCCGCTCGCTCCAGTGGCACAAAACCATCACCTCAGGCACATCCACTGAGAAACACACTGGGAAAATTAAGATATGGCCTTTTCTTAAGGTTGCCTGACATTGTTGGCACACTTCCTTACAGTCTCCTTACTGCTGGAAAAACTTCTGCACAGATTGTTTTTAAATATGTACATATATATATATGTGTGTGTGCATATATGTATAGATATCCACACACACCCTGGCTTAGCAATATTTCATTGTCATGCACTACAAACACTGGTGTAGCTACATGAGATGGTAACAGGTTTCCATTCTAAAAATCATCAGTGCAAAAAACAATGAGGTTTTACAGTTCAGTAACTACAGGTAAAAGAAGCGAGTCTAGTTCCCAAGAAAAGCTGCTACTGAACTTGGAGAGAACCTGGGAAGAAGAAAAGGTCTCAGAGGTGGGTGTTGAGAGAGTCAGACCCTGCATTTGGATGAGAACTGCAATGCAATCTAGTTGCTGAGTGCCTTCAGCTGCTTCCAAATATACAGTGGTTACTGTTGGAAATAATATATAGAGAGACTATTTGGAGACTTTAACAGCAAAGTAAGTGTCTGAGGTTTGTAACAGCTCAAACAAAATAGCTTGTATTCCTCTTTTAATAGGTCAACACATTAAATTCCATCCGCTTCTAAAAGGTCTCTTTAAAAAATAACAGTAATAACAGTAACAACCCCGCTGTCTTGGGCGTGAATCTGCCGACATTCTGCCTCTGCCAACAGGACACAGCTTTAGCTTTGCACTGCACCAATTCCTCGTCGAAGCAGCTGCACTTGGAGCTCTTTGTACAGGTAAAGCTTTGCCTGGCACAGCCCACGACCAACCCCTCGCTCGGGGCTGCCCCTGATAGGGAAACAGCACATTATCCAACCCCAACCTGCCCGGCAGAGCACCTCAGTCTGACTCCTGGGACAGCCAAGGACAAGCTTCCCCGGCCTCACACCTGCTGTGTGGCTCTGAGGACAGCACTCGGTCCCGCGGATCGGAGCGATGGCTAACAAGGCGAGGAGGCACATATTTACAGTCACTAAACCTGGGTAAGAGAAGGAGGCAGGAGAGAGCGTGATCTTGATCTGGAGACTTCCCCCCTGATTTCCAGCTGTTCCTTGGGCTCGTGCTGCACAAACCTGACGCTCTCGCTGCAAGGCCTGCACGTTCTGTGTGGGAAACATCCCGTCTCTTCTCAGAATACCATGATGTTATTGGAGTAGCACCATATTTACCCTTCCAGCCCAAAACGCCGGCCTCGTCCCTCTTTTGTTTTCTCCTCTGGCGGCTGCAGCTGACAATCCTGGCTCTGGCCTGGCTATTTCTGCCCCAAGAGACCAGACTCCAGCCGGGACATCGTGCTCCGGCCCCAGCACCCCGTGGCGATGCTCATGCTCCTTTGGCTGCGCTCCCTGTCCCTCTCCTTGTCGCTGTCGGACTGGCTCTGGGTGCGCTCGGGGCGGTGGCCGCTGGCCGAAGGCTGGGAGGAGATGGTCCGGAGCAGGTGGTTCCTCTTGCGCAGGAACTCGGTCTGGCTGGGCAGCCCGAAGCTGCCCTTGCGCAGCGCCATGCGCGTGGTGTTCTTGGCGGGGCGCGCGCGGTGGTTGTACTCCAGCTGGGCCAGGTGGGCTGCGTAACCCTCCGTGATGAACTGAGGGATGAAGGCAGGTGTTAGAGGGATGGGATGCACTGCCCTGAGAGCCACTGGCTGCCAAATGCATTTGGTGTGCCAGGTTCTGTGGGGTGCCAAGCTGTGGCACCGCTCAGACCGATGTGGTCTTAGCTACACGAGACAGTTCCCATCCTCTTGGCCAACACTAACTCAGTCACCTGTCTTGAGATGACCAAATTCCCATCTCCCTCCCATGGAAAGCCCTTGGCAGCACTTCCAGGGCTCAGACAAGCCGCCTCCTACCTGACACTGGCTCTGCAGCTTCTTGGTGGGTCGGCCAACGATGTAGATGTGCGTGGGTGGGAGGCTGATGGAGCTGTACACGGAGATGTCCTTAGTGGACCCATATGCTGCATGGATCTTCATGTGGAGCTGTGGAGAGAGAAAGCAACACACATATTCTGAAGTTACAGGCACCCCGTGCTGCTCAACAGGCAGGGCTGCGGGTTTCCAAGAGCATCTGTAGGAATCTCAGGTCAGTGGAACTTGTATCTAAGCTCCCAGCTGGGTAATGAACTGCTGAGTGAGGCGCTAATTAATGAGCTGGGGATGTTTACAGGCCAGAACAAGAGGAGTCACAGAAATACAAGAGCAGAACTCCACTTGCTGATCCACAGCCTTCCCTTGAGGTCTGCAGGGAGCAGGGATGCTGCACACTTAGCTGCCTGCTGTCACTGGGGGAGAGGAGAGGCAATCCCCTGTGCAGGAATCATTAGTCAGGAATGTTCTCCTCTGCCAGGACAGGCAGCAAAACCTGCTGTTTTTCAGGGCTATGTCTGCCTGCAGTCGAGCAGAGACCAATTCCTGGCCAATTCTTTCCTTGGTGGGCTGGAGCAGGGGCTGGCAGGGGAGGTGTGGACACTGGTGTCAACACAGACCAGCTGGCTTTGTGCCCAGAGCTCAAGCCAAGGAGATGCAAAGGGAATTTCTGACCCTGCTCCTAAAATGGTTCTTGCGGAGGACAAGGGAGAGCAGGCAGCAAGTGAAGCCCAGCTGCATCCGCCACAGGACTCAGGCTGAAACGAGAGCCCAAAAGAGTTAAGGACGCACTTTTCCTGCTAATAAAGGCAGGGCAAGTGCTTGAGACACTGGCAGCTCCTTCAATTCCCAGCCACAGAGAACTTTGTTCTGTCTGAAGCTTCTCTGAGGTTCTTGGAAGATGCCTGTGGAGTCTCCCATCAAGGCTGTGTGATGCAAGGCCATTTTTGCAGCAGCTCCATCTCTTCTCAGACCTGCTGGCTGCACCACAGGCAGCCAGAAAGCCACCAAAAAAAGTGGAAAAAGTGCACATGTGGGGAAGGGAGACTGCCCATCACCAAAAG
Source organism: Serilophus lunatus (assembly GCA_013399895.1). Classification (NCBI taxonomy): domain Eukaryota; kingdom Metazoa; phylum Chordata; class Aves; order Passeriformes; family Eurylaimidae; genus Serilophus; species Serilophus lunatus. The sequence goes on along the minus strand of VXBA01001105.1, from coordinate 2,094,823 downwards.
CCTAATGGAACAGAGGCAGCAGTCGCAGAGCAGAGGCAACACAATTTAACAGCGTAGACACTTTTGTAGAGCAATAAAGGATGAAAATAAAATGAAGAGATTAATCTTCCTCTGCAGGTCACATTGCTGCCAAGAGACTGGTGCTGACAGGGGCAATTGGACGAGGAGCAATCTAACCCCGTGCCACGATCATATTTCAGCAGACCCAGGCTTACGTCGGTGATGAGGGATTTCAGGAAGTTGGCCTTGTGCCGCAGTGGGTCATGAACCAGACCATCACAGAAGGAGACGATCCCGTGGGGGAAGTTGTGCTGTGCTAACCATGCTACCACCCTCTGCTTCTGCATGTCAGGGCGGCCTGTGACATAGATAATGAGGTAGCCGAGGTCTTGCCAGTGCCTGAAAAGCAAGCCACGAGTCAATGGGTTGCAGAACTTAAACAACACCAGTGTCAAACAGACCGACTGCCCCAGCCCCTGCCCTGACCTTACAACATCCACTGCTCCAGCACGGACTTTGGGGTCGCTGCCCATGATGGACACGCTGGCTGCGAAGGAGCCGTCGATGCTGAACACCACGAACTCCGTCCCCTTCGGCAGGACTGTGATGTAGCTGTCTGCAAACGTGTGGTCGCCCCTGGTGAAAGGGATGCAGGTACTCAGAGGCAGAGAGATACTCAAGAAGGTGTTATTAAGTCCTGCAGAGCACCACGAGCCCAAAGCAGCACTCAAATCTGGCCCAAAGGCTCCAACAGGGATGCCACCACCCTCAGTTACAGCAGTAACAGGCACTGTGTGAGGGTCTCTGTTAAAGTGGGGGTGGAATAGTACTCTGGAGCCTTGGCATTGGTGCAGAAAAGTACCCCCAGAAAACCATGGCTGGGTTAACAGCCAAGATGATGATCCTTTCCTCCCCCTTCCAGAGCTTGACACCAGTAACTGGAGCCGAGCTGGAGCCCCTGAGTTACGAATCATCACAAGTACAAAGTTCTGTCCCTCAAGGACAAGTTTATGGTCTTTAAAATTTGTTCAGCTGTGCAGTTTTGCAGATGACCATGAGGCCATACCCTGTGGTGCTCCTGAAGCAGAAGTTCAATTCCTGTGCTGGTGGTGATGCAGGAGCCAGAATAAAATATGGACCTTGCTCTTACAGCTGCAGAGTACAAGTGGCTTTGCTCCTGTTGCTGGCAAACCAGGCTCTGAACCCACCCAACAACAGAGATGCCCCTCAAGGAGAGAGGGACCATGTTCTTCAGTCATCAAATTCCTCATGTTCTTGTTGCAAAGCCCAAGGTACCTCACCTGACCACCATCTTGACGGGGTACACGCCAATGCCCAGGCGCCGGTTCTCAGGGATAACGTAGGAAATCCTGCCACTGCTGTTGCTGATCTCTGTGTCAAAGTAAACCCACTCTCCTGACGGTGGCTGGGTCATGATGTGAATGTCCACCTGGGGAGACAGCAAGGCTGTCAGCATTAAAGATGCAGACAAGCAGAACAGGTCAAGCATGAGGACATCTCACCTAAGCCTCTCTGGATGGCACGAGGGCTGGGTGATGCTCCCACCCTCTGCACTTCATGGATCTGAGCTGAGAAGCACCCAAACATCAGGGTGCTGGAATGAAACCCAGTCCCAGTGGTGAAGAATCTCTTAATAAATGTTGTTCCTGGTGGGAGGCACCCACAAGTCTGAGCAGGGTAACCTGGCCAATTCCCGAGGGCAGCAAATCCCTTCAGGAACCAAGGGAGCACAGACCAGTACTGTCACTGTCCCCCACACTTCTCACCACATAGTGAACAACCCTAAGAGCACACACGGTACCTTTTCTCCTGTGAGGGTGACCATGTCTAATGGGCCATACATAAACCTCCCAGTTAAAGTCTGGGGCCCATCTTCATTAGCAATGGTGTCGTTTATCCTGTGGTTGGCTGTGACATTCTGCACAAAGCAAGAAGGAAAGAGGATAAAAAAAAATAAATAGTTTGCAGCAATGGACAGCCTTGCAGGGAAATGCCAAATATAACTGGACAAATTGGAGCATGGGTTTCTCTGTGTTATTTCTCCACTGCACCCTCAGTTCTGGGAAAGAATTTGACCTGTGGCAGAGGTGAGGCTCTGTGCCCTGCACTGATGGGTGGAGTGCACACGGCTGGAGAGCCAATGTCCATGGCAGGTTGCATGTGCCATTCTGATACTGTCTATTAACTCTTACGCTTTGGAATTGAAAGGAAATACAAACAGCTGCCAGAGAAATCTGCTGACATTGTTTCGCTTCCACAGCAGAACTGCCTTCTCAGGAACTGGAGACATTACTGGGAGCAAAGGGCCTTTACTGAGCAGAGAACGGATATTATTGGAATTTGAAAGATGTTTCATTTTGGCTCCTTCTCTGACCTACAGCCAGCAGACTCAAGTTTATGCGAGTGTTTTACAGACTCAAGGCCAAGAGGAAACTTTGCTGATACAGGTCTTTTGGGTTGCTCTTTCACAACTACACAGGTAGGATATAACTATTAATACAGATCAGCAATGCAACGTGACCCTCTGCCTGTGCTGTGCCCTCAGAGCAATCTGTGCAGCCCAAATTGACACAACAGCTCCAAAACCCCCTCACCCGGAGCTTCACGTGTGTCCTCTTGCGGAGCCACTTCTCACGGGGCTTGGAGGGGGTGAACACAGACACCTCCTTCCCATCCAGCTCCAAAACACTCGAGTTCTCGTGTCTCATCACCTGTGGGAGGAAAGATCCCACCAAGAAGCATCAGCCACTTGCACAGTGACCCCCCTCCTCCTGCCCACACTGTTCCGCATCTCCCGAGCCAGCGCTGAGGAAAGGCAATGCCTGGAGAGAGGTCCCTGAGTTTGCTGCTGGGTGTTTGGTTTGTCAGCTCACAGGTTTTACAGGACAAACAGCCTTCTCTGAACCAGCAAAGCCTGTGGCTGACATTGATTTAATCTTGGCCGGGATGCAGGGTTTTTAGATTATCAGGAGGTACAAAACTGACTCGAACACAGCAGGATGAGCTCTGCACTTAGATACATGCCCTTCCTCCAGAGACTTATTAGTCCCTTCCCACAGTCTGCAAGGGATTGTCTCCTCCTTCGATCACGAGCCTTCTCCCATTCCATAACAGACACAGCAGCAGCTGCTCTGATCAGCCACATGCCAACAGATGTCATTCCTTCAGCTCATTTCTTACTGCTACAGGAACACATTCCAGACTGCTCTTGGCTTTTGCTCCTCTCGTTGATTTGACCCTGGTGGAGGCACACAGGGGTCTGACTTGGCCCCATGCAAGGCTGAGCCCAGGATGTCTGTCCATCCTGGCCTTGTCTCCAAGGCTGACAGAGCTCCGGGATCAGGGAAATGGGCAGGGATGGAAGCAGGAATCTAGAGGGAGAAGGGTTAAATTCTATCTATGTTGCTCTTAAGCTCTAGAAGGAAAAAGGGAGATTAACACGCAAAGGCAAGGAGACACCTCAAAGACTCATGTAGGCATTGGAGGTGACCCTGCACACAGAACTCCAAAATTGGCAGTGGTCCTCAGTGACCAAAAATTAAGAAGTCTCTTAAATGTGGGCTCTTTTTACAAGGTCTTGAACATATTTGATAAGGTCAGCAGCTCCCCAGCTGAGCTTGGCTGACACAGGCCAGCTTCCTTTGCAGAGCTGAAGCTGCTTTTCATCCAGGGAAATGGAAAAAGGACCCCAGGGAGGATGAGCCTGCTGGGGAGGGAGTTCATGGAAATCCAATGTAAACAACATAACAAGTTTTACTGAAAATTATTTAAAATAGGAATCTATTTTAAGTCCTTTTTGGGCTTGTTTTAACAAGATTTAATCTTTGGAGGCTAAAACTATTCAACAGCTTCTTTTCACATTTTGCCCAGAGATGACTTTCCAAGGCCATTAGAAACAAGTCCTTATTGGGGGAAGCAGCCCTGTGGTGCTCAGAAAGGACAGTGAGAAGACAAAGGATGAGAAAAGGTCTCAAGGCACAGATGAGTAAGCAGAGACAGGCATTGGAGAGGATGTGTCAGACTACCCAGGCTTAGAATGGATGTAGAGGTACCTTCAGGTACTCAAACCACAAGATTTGAAGCTCCACACTGTGCTACAAACCCAGAGTCAGACAGAATCCTGAGTAATTGGCTATTTCCTGAGTGGAACATTTTGTGTATAAGACTATGACTGTTCCCCCTTGTGCACAATTACAGGTCTCTCTTCTTTTCAGCCCCGTTAGGCTGAGTTTGATGTGGGACCATCCAGCAAGGTCTGTGCAAGCAAAGAGACATCTCACTGGCTTGGACACAGCCCAGGAAGAAAGTCTCCCTGGATTATCACTGCTGCTCAGCTGCCACTGACATCTTTGTTGTTTATGGTTCTCACACTATTTGGGGAAGACAACACTGAAAGAAAGTTTGCCAACAGAATCATAAATAATTGAGAGCTGTAGCAGAGGAGGCTGGAGGAGAGCGGGGAGGGTTTAACAGCTGAGCTGACACAAAGCAAACCCAGAGCCCAAGTGGGCAACACAATCCACAGAGTTGCTTTGAGTTTTGTTTCTTTCCAATTCCATGCCCTAAGTATTGTTCCCTGGGGAGTTCCTACTTTGTAAGGCAAATAACTCCCCCTCATCCCCAAGGAACTGAAGTGAAAATATTTCTTTTAGGAAAAAATACATTTTAAACAGTAAATTTACATCTCAGGCCAAATATATGTTGAGAAAATCTGAGATGTCAGACTCCAGACACCAGCAATCCCCATTTTCCTGGCCCTAGAACTGCTTTGTGCTGCAGGAATGAGGAGAGAATCTCAATGAGTTCTACAGGAGACCACAATAACTTAACAAGGCAAAATGGAGAACTGAATTCTGCCTATCAATTCTTGTTAAATTCCTATAAAACTTCTGCTTTGGTTTTATTGTATTTGGTGCTATTTTTATTTGTACTTCAAGAAGTTTCCTTTTCAGTGTCGGTCTTGAGATCTAACCTTGCACACACCACTTCAAGAAACAAGTGCTACTGACTTTTGCCAATGTGATCTGATAGGAAACTGCCCTGGGCCTTTTCCATGGATCTCTGGTGAACTCATCTAAAACCTGCTCTGGTAATAAAACCCACACCCAAACCAACCAGGTGTGACAGCATCCCCATGAAGTTTTCATGTGTGCAGCTCTACCGACACCACAGAGGAGAAACAAAAAGAAGGGGAAGAAAATGGACCTGCTGGGGCAGAGGGGATTTTTTCATCTCTACACATCAACGAGTTGTTAGTGAGTATGCACTGGAAAAAACCAAAAACCACAAAATATTTTTCAGTCCAAGGGAGACTGGGGGAGGGAGGATGACCTTACCTGTCTGAGCAGGAAGGAGACAACATCTGTGGACTCCCAGTAGCTTGCATGGAAGAGGTGAGGCAAGGCCACCGTCGGGAAAGCCGTCAGGGCGTCGGGGCAGTACAGGGCGTAGTCGATCCGTTTGGTTCCCCACCACTTGGCAGCAACTAGAAGCGAAAGACTTGCTCAGGCAAAGGGGGTTCACACACACACACACGCAGGTCTCCGTCACAAATGGAATCTCAGGGCTCTGGCTCCTCATTCCAGGTACACCTGAGGCTGCTCCCTGGCTGCTCGCACTGCTAAGAGGGAACAGCCAACCCAGGGCTTGGTGTTTGCTCACACCAAGGGAGGAACATACACACACAGGCACCAGCAGGTGAGCTCTCCTTTATTTAAGCAAATAGGAAGGCACAAGAGGGCAAGGACTGGCTGGCCATTAGTTCAGACCTCGGGGAAGGGGTCCAAGGCTTGTGTACAATAAGCCTGGGAACCCACATGCCAAAACATAAGACAGAAACACATGTCCATGGAGCTGTGGGAGGAAGGATGTGTGTGCTCTGCCCACCGCAGTACAAGCCCAGGCCATTTCTGGCCCTGCTTCCAACTTCTTTAGCTTTCATTGAGGAATAGCTTCCGGGTATTTGCCACACTGAGAGGATCTGAATACTGGGAATCCACATGAGATGCTAAAAGGCACATGTGCTGATGGGACTGGTAGTCCCCAACAAATTCTTCTTGTCCTCACAGGCTACCACATTGCAGGCAACTGAGATGTCCAACCCAGCCTCCCTGGGGGCACAGCCTCTGTGGTGGACAACCAGACAAGGATCTGGGAGCACTGAGACTTCATTGCCTGGGGGACTGAAAAATACACTGGGATTTTGAGGGGGGCAGGGTCACAAACAACACAAACGAGTTCTTCTCTCGGGGAGCCACCAACTCCCACAGAAGTGTCCAACAGCCGCTGTACACCCCTGAGACCTCCCCCTCCCCAAACCTTGCCCGTGCACATGTCCTGTCTGAATCCCTGGAAATGAGCTGGTCTCAGCCCAAAGCCTCAGACCCCAAAGCCAGGGGCTGCTTTCCCACCACTGAGGAGTCCTCAATGCCTGCGCACTCCAGCCTGGAAAAGCAGCCAGGAAAAGCAAAGATGGATCAGATCAAGAGAGCAGCAGGAAGAGTTGTGTTTGCATGCAGGATGCAAGCTGGGGCTTTGACAAGGGTTTCCTCAAGCTTTGTTTTTCTCTGTGACAATGTTCCCTTTTTAAGGACTTCCAGGAAAGCTGCCAGGCTTAAGGTATGATCAAACAAATCCCTCTGTTAAGGGAAATCTGGCTGGTGATGAACACAGATGCTGAAGTGAAAAGATGGATCCACCAGCTTCTTCTACAGAATTGCACAAAGCTCGTACCGCAGTGACTTGCAGAGGGATATGGCATCAGCACATTCCCATGGCCCAGCCCTGGCTGTGCTGAGTGCCCAGGCCACCCTCATCCTGATGGCCCTGCTTTTCTGAAGAGCTGTGGGAAGGAGGAGGGGTTGCTAGAACATGGCTTTTCCAGAGCACATAAGTACCTCCTCACAGCCATTTCTGACTCCCTGTCTTCTGAACTGACAGCTCCTGGTTATGTCCCAACCTTTCATTTGTCATGCATGTCCCCAGCTTAATTTCAGATTCTTTGTAGGAAGCAGAAAGGATTGACTCTTCCATGCTCAAAAGACAGTGGTGGAGGCAGAAGCGTTGTCCCCACAGCTCTGCCGAGAAGAATTCCTGCTCCTGCCAAGTTGTTAGCCGTGCTACGATCGATCTTTGGAGCAAAGTGACAGAAATACTTGTTAAAATGCAATCAGAAATTGCCAGTGCTTCAGTGAAAGCGCAAAGAGTTGTTGTGAAGTTCTGTGACGATGGAATGAGAGAGGAGGTTGACTGGAGTGGATCTCTCCAGAATACCTGTCTTGATGTCCAGGTCAGGTATCCGAAGAGCACAGCCTGCAGCCCGACTCCGTGGCCCTTTGAGCTTTCTTCCCTTCGCAGGGATTTGCTGCCTATGCCTCTTGAACGAGGTTTGGGTGGGGGATTTGTGAGGGAGAGCAAGTTGGGACAGAAGGCTAAACCCTCTACAATGATTAAAGTGATGTTTGGTTTCTAAAAGGAAAAATAAAATAATAAAATAAAAGCAGAAATCACACATTATTATGGCACACACTGATTTCATCCTCCAGAAATTCACAGCACAAGAGAAGCTGCACCCTACGGAGGCTCCCGGGAGAAAACCATGGTTTTGTTGTGCCCCTCTGGACTTCCTCTGGTTCTCCCTGGGGATAAACACGGATCACACCCAACCCTCAATGCCACTGCTTCACGTTGTCACCACACTAATGAGGTCGAGAGCAAGAGCTGCAAAGGCAGAGCCGGCACTCGGGAGCTGAGGGAAGGAAGGGGCTGTGACAGCCGTGCGGCCACATCGTCCTCCCTGAGCTCAGAAACGCGTTTTGACGGCTGTGAAATGCGTGGAGGAATAAATTACACAAAGCAGAAGCTACACGAGGTGGGGGGAGCATGGGGAAAGCAGAGAGGAGAGCGTTGTGTGGGCCGGGCCCTGCCGTGGCCCCGGCAGGATCCTCCCGTTGGGACACGCTGGCCTCGGGGCATCGCCCCGGCAAAAACACTCCACCACAAACCCAACACCTTCTCCCTCAGGAGCTTCTCCCCAAGCAGATTCATATTTATCAAGTGCTTGGCAAGATGTCTTACCAGGATAAGTGTAAGGATGAACACAGGGAGCGTGGTGGTGGCTCTTGGATGTGCTTTGGGAAGGCAAACCTTGTTTGTCAGAGCCCGGGTGTTTATTCCTGCTGCTGAGTGTTGCTCAAACAAGCCAAGAGGTCACAGCAGCCCCAGAGTAGCACCCACAGGCGTTTAGCAACTCACACCTGCCTCAGGGAGCATTATTAACCTCAGCAATTAATTATTGAGTAATTCCCAGCCTGTGCCAGGAATGGAGCGTCTCTAAATTTTAGCCACCTCCTAGGAACAGTTTAGGGCTGAAGATTTTTTTGCATGGGTTTGTTTATTTGTTGTGGGGTTTCTGTTTGTTTAAGTTTTCAGCCTTCTTTAGTCTGAGTAATCAGAGATCCCTGAGGACTGATTGTTCATCTCATACCTCAGCTGAAAGGAAGAGGCTAAACTGTTAACAAAGTCTGTTCTTTTCCACTGTATTAGTTGGAAAGTTACACAGGTTTTAGGAAAATAAGAAATAAAAAATCCCTCTTATTCCTCATTCAGCTCTGGGATATGGGTCATAGCTAGCTGACTGTGAGCTGCTCTGAGGGCCACAGAAGGGCTGAATTTCTAATGCAAAAGAATAAATGTTCTGTTCTGAACAAACCTGTCCTTGCCCTGTTACAGAGGGGATTACTCATCCCTGTTTTTGTGGGCCACATTTGGGGGATCTGCATCAAGCCACATCTTGCATTACCAGTCTGGAAGTGCTGATCCTGACCAGTTCTGCACAACTTATCACAGCAGCACAGAAACATCCCTTTGGATTAACCCTCACCACACGGTGCTCAGAATTAGCAATTATTAGATTTTTTGAACAGCTTCTCACCAGCCTGGTCCAACATACAAAACACAGCGGTGGTCCCTGCATAACCACCAAAGTTATCACCTGTTCCTCCAAGGGATATGATAACATGTGGCACTGACTGTGGCAACACCAGGCGAAGGTAATTCCAGCTCTTGGTGATGAATGGAAAGCACAGCCCCGGACAGACAGACAGACAGAAGCTTCGTGGCTCGGCCCGGTGTGTGGTCTGAGAGCGGAGCGGCAGCGAGCGGGGTCTTGGAGGGGTGAAACACTTACTGTTGGCTATGTTGGAAGCAGTGTAACTGTCTGCCATTCCTGAGACCTGGCTGGCAATGCTGATCTCACTGGCTCTCCGGAAGCCCCTGAACTGAGGGGCTGAAATGGGGGTGGACAGGGACGCGTTTTCCATGAAGACGCCACCATGAGACTGAACAACATCTGCTACAAAGTTGAAACAGGGAAATCAAAATATTAGACCGACAGACAGAGGCTGGGCAAGATGAACTCGTGGGGGAGGAAGGAGGCAAACAAAGCTGGTAGGTGCAAAAACCTTTCAGAACTGATTGGAACGAAAAAAAACCCCCACATATCATCGGAGGTCTGGTTTGAAAAGAAAGCAAACAGCACAGCAGGCAGAGACATGTGGCTGGAGGAGCAGTCTTTGACTGAGAGAAGCAAAGTAAGTAGCTCAAAAACCAGACCCAAAGAAAAAACCCAGGCAGACGTATTCAAGCGGCAATAACAAGCATGTGTCATACAAACAGATGTGAATATACAGAATCTGATATATTCGCATCAAGACAAAATAATCGAGATAAGGAAAACAACAGAAAACAACCTTAGAAAGGGGATATTTGTTTTCTTGAAACACTAAGATTTAAATGAACTTCTCCAAGATAAAAACATTAATGGAAAAAAAAAACCCCAAGAAAACATCTTCATGCCTGGCAGGGACTAATTTGAACCTGTATTTTATTGCTAATGGATACAGCCAACACTCGTTAAACTGAAGTAAGGGCTAGCACTTACATCTCCCATTGGAGTTGGTGGATCTTGGAGTGCTCAGTCTCTGTAAAAACAGAGCTTCTTTGGTACAATGTGCAAGTCTGGATTTTCAGATTCCCAACCTGAGGTTTACCAAGTGTGGCCTAACCCCTTAGTACATAAATACAGAAAAGGAGGATTTAAAACCATGCTTACACAGACCTTATATATGGATCAGAAGGAAATGGACCTCAAGCGTTCAGGAGTGGCAAACTGAGATGCTGAAGTCAAGAGAAAATCTCTGCACTTCAGCTTTCTCTCTGTAACAGTGGTAAGAACATCCTCCCCTCTGTGGATGCTACAAGGCCAAATTAAGTGGGATATCCCAAGCTCCTGTACTGCAGAGGTTTGTAATGCCAATACCAGGTGATTCAGAGCAGGCAGCACCAGTATGGCAGTAACATGCAAGAGCAAAGCAACTTACTTAGTTTTTTTAAGGTTGCCCATCTCTGCTGCACCTGAGAAGCAGCAGCTGAACTTTATTCCCAGGTTATCTGACAAGACACAGCTTTGTGCCCTCAGCCAGGCAGGAGATGCCATGGGGAAGGTGAGTACATGACTCTCACACATCAACACCCTTCCCCTATTTCAGCCACTTCAGATATCCCTGGATTTAATCCTAGTATGCAGCTGACACAGGGCACTGTTTTGGCAATTTGTTTGTTTTAATATCGATCTTTTTTTGCTTGGGGCTACAGATTTTCTCCCTCCAATCTCTCGGTTCACAGCAGCAGTGCCTGTGCCCACACAAATCCTGCTGCAGCCGAGGGAGAGGGAATGTATGAAGCAGAAAATGTGTGGCTAAGTGTTGGTAAAAGAGTTCTCTTCTCTGCAGGGAAAATCAGGCCACAAGCTGCTCTGTGTAAAAGCTTTGTGGACTGCAAGATCTGAGCCTTAGCGGGAGCCTGACCTGATGATGAGCTGCACACACTGCCCACGTTGTGCCTGAAAGGCCATTAGCAGCATCACTTTCTCAGCACTTTCCCTCTTTTCACCTCTCCTTGAGCTGCTGCCTGTCAAGGCTGTGACCAATATCCAAAACCCAGCCAGTCCCACAGGGCCTGTGCTGTTTTCTGACTGTACAAAGCACCAGCTCGAGCAAGAGGGAACGGTTCAAGCAGAGAACAGGAGCTTATGTACATATATATATGAGGAAAAGGGTGAACAGTCTCGTTCCCATTGCTGCAGGGCCTGGGACAAAGCCCCTCATCTCTTCCCTGGTTATCCCTCTCTCTCCTTTCTCTGGCCTCTGAGATCCTTCTGTGCTCATGCACTTGTGTCACCCAGTGGGTGCCCCGACATTGTAATGACTGACCATCAGCTTCCCTGAACTTGCTCAGATGCAAGGAGAGGTTTGGCTTTGTGGTAGGAAAGACACCAGGTTCAGGTCTAACTACCAGAGAAGCCTCTTCTTCCTCTCCCTTAACCTAAAGCATCTGTGGCTTGAATCAGGAAGCAGCTAGAAAATGTGCTGAAGAGTGTTACAGCAACACTACACAGGAGAAGAAGCTGGGCCAAACCCAGAAAGTGAATAAAGGCAGAAATAGTGGTATTTTGAGCTTGCTCTTTTTAGCTAATCTTGCTTTCCTGGGCCTGACTGGGGATTTTGGAATATAGAGTTGGCAGAAAAAACACCCAACCTGAATAGCCCTTACAACCCCATCCTAGTGTCACCAGAGGAGTAATTCTCACTCTTACAAAAGCCTGAAGTGCTTTAGCATTTCTGAACTGTTTCGTGTCACCCACGTTGGTGGCAGGAATCTGCTCTGCAGCGCACGAGGTGCCACTCAACAGCAGTGCTCCTGTGCTCCAGGCCCACTCAGGCTGCTCTTGTGTTTCTCACTTTTCCCAGGCTACATACCCTCTGTCCCTGAAGAAGGACAGTTTCTAAGAAAAACGAGGGCCAGGAACAGGCAGGGCAGGAAATGTGGAGGAAAACCTGTTTTATGCATTACTGCCCCCTCAGCCAAGCTTCCCCCACCCTAAAGCTGTGACTTCTGAAGAAAACCCTGGGACCTGACTCGCAGGAAAAAAAACCCCAAACCTAACAATGTATTTCCTAACTCTGTATACTCTTTGCACCAAATTCCTTGTGCAACAATTTTGAAACTAAGGGGGCTTTCTTGGAGAGTGTGCTGACCGGGGTGGGATGTCACAGGTGCTGCCACACCAGCACAGAAATGACCCCAGCACCTGCTGCCACTCCTGCTCCCAAAGGGAGCCATCCAAAGTCCCCTGCAATGCAGACGTGCCATCCCCAGCCATGGGAAGGTTTTCCAGGCAAGCTCAGGGTGAAGTCAGAAGGCCCAGCAGCAGTAAGACTTTGATCAAGATTAGCTGGTTCTTTTGTCATTAGATAAGGACAGAGGTGCCCTGGTTTACTGCACTGGCTGAAGTGCACTTTGTACTGTGACTCAGGGCTGACTTTATCAGAGTAAAGACAAAGAGACCTGGCTGGAGCAGTGCCCTGAGCACCCTCCCTACCAGCAAAGCACCTGCTGCTGCTCAAGCCACATGGCACAGCCAGTGCCATGACCCAAAATTTAACTGCACTTCCATAAGCCAAATAACTTTGGGAAGTCAAATAACTTTCTTTTTGGCCTACCTTTGGATCTTTAAGACTCATTTTGGTGCTGTGCCCTTTCATTTATGGGCTCGTCTGTCAGTGTTCTTACTTCCCACTAAGAGCCCTGGGCTGTCCTCTCAGGTAAGTCCTTGGGGGATCTGAATGACAGATTTTGATATGTTCTATTTGCAGGAGCTGTTGCACCAAAGCAACAAAGAAATAGTGAAAGCAATCAAAAAATATGTACAGTTCAATAAAAACCAAAAAATATATAAAAGCCAGCCAGCTGCTCAGCACAGGCCAGACCCTGCTTGTACTGGAGTCACTGCTCAGTGCTGGGCATTCTGCAGTTGCTATACCCTGAGGTCAAGAGCAGATTTCTTTTGTCTGTATTTTTTCAAGATGCTGGAAATTTCCTGTGGTCCAGGCTGAACTTTCAAGCACTTGCTACAGTCAAGCCAAGCACTGCTTGGCCACACCATGCTCTTGACACACAAGATAAAGAGCAGAGAATCCTTGAATCCTAGAATGGTTTGGTTTGGAAGGGACCTCGAAGATCATCTAATTCCAACCCCCCTGTCACAGGTAAGGGATGCTTCTAAAAGCTGTGTCCTAACCCACAGGCAATAAAAGCTGACAGTTAAATGGCATTTCATCAGCGAACTCCAAAGTGATTAATTAATAGTACCAGATCCCTTCCCTCTGCTTTGTAACAGAACCTCGCAGCACAGGCAACGTGGCAACTGCACACCTAAAAACCATCTACTCCTTCAAGAGACAAAGGGAGAGACAATCTGGGATGGCCAGAAATGTCACCATCCTGTATGACCACATATTGTCCCACAGGATCAGCTTGTTAAAGACAACAGGGTAGCAAACCCAGCTCTCAGTGCAAAACAACAAGAAAGGAATAAGAACAGGCAAGTGAGACACACAGGGAAGAAAAAAACCAAAGTCAAGTCTCATCAAAACTGCAGATGTAGCACCAGCCAAAACCAGAATAAACAAGGCCATGCAGCATTTAGGATGGAAGATAAGGCAAAACAAATGCATCAAACTTTGCTTTTAGGGCAGAAGACGAGAAAATAATTTTAAAAAGCCAACATGTAGAGCCACCCTGGGGTCTAAAAGCCTCGGTTGCTGTGTTCAGCAGAGCCACAAGGAATGTCCAAACATGAAATACTCAGAAGGACAAAATCTGGTGTGACACAGGCATTAACTGGACTTCTGGGCACAGTTCAGTGTGGTGCCTGCACACAACCCTTTCCCAAGGGATCTGCCCATGTGAGCGCCACATGAGCAGGGCCATCAGCTCCCTTCCAGCATTAACACCAGAACGGGACAGTCTGTAATCCCAACCCGTTGTTTCCACAGCGGGTCTCCCAGATCCAGGTGCAATCCCAAGAGTTTATTTCATGTGGCACAGCCCGAGACACAGCATGAGAATTTCAACCCCAGGAGGCAACGGTATGGTCTCCAAAGAGCACCCCGAGAACCCAACACCACAGACAATACAAAAGTGTAGATTACACACACTCAGCAAAACCAGCACTTTTATTGGAAACATCTTGCCAATTCAGTACGGGAACGGGGATACTTGTTTCCATGAAGCTGTCCTGGTGCTGGAGAGCACCCAGAGGGCTACTTTCCATGAGGAGGATGGGATTGTTCTGGATTGTCTCAACTAGAAGCAGATGGGGAAAAAAAAAACATAACAGAAGGACAAAGAACAACAGACATGCGGCCACAAAGTGTTAAACATACAAACAGTTACACCCCAGCACTTAACTATGAGTCTTCAATGAACAGACAACCTTCAAATAGAGTAAAAGAAACAAAACAGGCTGACTTTCCAAACAGACCCACATCAGTGATTAACTGGGAGCAGAGAACACAACAATGGCATTTTGACAAAAGGGAGTGCTCTTAACCTGCTGCTCCAATGAGCCAAATCCATAAACACCCAGCAGATCCAGAGAAATCTTTTTACTATAAGGGAAAAAAATATGCTGTAAGGGGAGAATCAGACTCACAGCCTACACAGTGCAAAGCACAGGAGTAAGAAAGGATATGAGTCTGATTTTACTCTGCAAATTCATTGAAGTGAAACAGGGACCAGCATTTAGTACAGATAGGAAAATGGGGGAAAAAAACAGCTTAAGAAGCTTTCTGAATTGTGGACTTAAAAAAAACGCTACTTGCATGAGAAGATGTGGACAAGCAGTGATACAGAAGGTTTTGTACAGAACTATCTATAATGGAGCACCTGAATTTTATGTGATCAACAAAACATACAATCTAATTATAGCAGTAAATCATTTATCTGGAGCACCCTACAGAGAACACAACCTCAGTAGTGGCTTGGTGAATCATGGTCAGTCCTTCTGGGCAATGTGTACATCACACTGAAATTTGGACTCTAATGGGAAGGAATAGCCTGTTACTTTCTGATAAGCAAATGAAGAGGCTTTGTCTTATAGGAAAAGAATTTAAAGTTGGTTTTTGTCAGTTTTATTCATTAAGGCAGAGCAGTATCTCTTAAAAGACAAGGCTCAAACCTAGAGAAGGTTTTGCAATCACTCTGCCCTTCTCACAGTTGATCTAATTGGCGTTTAACTCCTCTCCACCACACAGCAAGTGTTTCTCCAACCAGAGCCAACTCAGAGGTTCGGGCAGACACAGCACTCTATTAAAATCCCTGCTGCTGTGCAGAACTATAACCAGAACACAGGTTGTTTAGTGTCAGTGGGCCCTCTGTGTCTGGGTTCATTGAGAACAAGGGCTTTGGAATGTATTATTTAAGATAAAGAATTTTTTTAAGCAGCCCCTTGAAGCTGATACCTAGAATACATCCAAAAAGCAAATTGCTTTTCAAGTTGCTATAGATTCCCTGAGCTGTTGTAACTGGCCTGGGTACAAATGTAATTGTGGGTGGATCTGTTTTTAAAAAGTGTCACAGCGAGATCTTTGCTAAATTTGACAAGTGAGTGGGACCTGCAGAAAGTATTTTATTCACTTTATTAAACATGGGGTTTAGTTTGTGCCCATTTAACAAACCAGACCTCTAGATTGAGCAGTTGCAATCTCTTAAGACATAGATACATAGAAGGCCATTGCTTTGGATTTTCAATTGTAAAATAATGCAGAGTATCACCAGAATTACTGAGCTCTAGACAGTCTTCTTCATTTAATCCTGCATGAATCAAATATTAAACAAATGGAATGCTACCAGATCTTGGGGTAAAACAACCACCAAGTCCCAATCTTTCTAGATGGTGGCTTTGCTTTTCTCCTCTGGTTTGCTGATAGGATTTCTTGGGTCTTTTAAGTCTAGTTTTATAGCAGCAACTCTTCGTTGTAATTTAATTCAATTTAATTGACCATGGACTAACAATCTCTATCCAGGGAAAAAATTATAGTGCAATTATGCAGGCAACTGTCCCAAAGTCCTTCCCCTGCAGGGAACCAAGGCTTTAGGTGAAGTAAAAAGGCCAAATTTAGTTCTGCACAGTGTTGAGCTTCCCTGAGATCTTCTTGCAATGACAGCCTGCACTGAAATGGCAAGAGACCATCAGAGTCCAGACACAGAAGTGAGGTGAAGATGGTTGAAAATAGAATTTACTTCACTAGACCAACTGCAAGAGCACTGATGCAATGGGAGCTGAGGCAGGGCATGGTCAGGAAGGGCAGGTACACAGGTATTTTAAACTTTATTATTGCTACCAGTTGGGGAAGAGCAAGTGAGGAGGCCATGGACAGCAGAGGAATTCTAGATTTCTTAGAAGAAAAAGTGTTTTATTGGCAAGGTGGGAAGGGCAAGGCACTGTCACCAGCCCACTGATCTGCAGGAGCCTGTTCTATGAAAAAACATAGGATGTAACCAAGGAAATCATCCTCATCATCCCACTGTTGGCTTTGTGCCTTCCAATCTTCACTGGCCCTCCAAGCATTGAAGTCCTCAACTGTGCCAAGTTAATTGTGTTTCATTCACTCCCAATCACAAGCACCAGCTTGGGTGTAAAACAGGGACCATCACAGCAGCTGAAGGCCTTGTGTGACAAACAAAGGGCATATGGGTCACAAGGCACTGATTTTGTTGGAAGAAAATTCCTTTTCTGGCAAATCAGGAACAAGGCTAATGCTTCAGGGCCAATTCTTTTTCTTATCCTTCCCAACTGCTTTGATAACTTCATGTAAAACGTGGATATAACCCTTTAAACAGCTCATATGGATCCAGAGTGACTTACCCAAAACTGCAGAATTGCCATCACCCAGTGGGAACCTCTGGTACCGGGGAATATTAAAGGGAGGCAAAAGGTAGAACTTCTTCTCCAGAAGAGGCTCAAGGCGTGAAGCAGATGGGTCTGCAGGGTGGAACAGGTTATAGACCTGCTGACAAGCTGGTCTGAGCTGAAAGACTAAAAAGATGAAGAAAAAAAAATAACCCTCAAGTACCAAAAGATTGTTTGTTAGAATATTGTAAATGTCTGTAAAAAAAAAGCACCAAGGATTTATCATCTTCCTCATCGCCCAGTTTAGTCAATTGAAACAATTTATTACAGTATTTATAGACTCAAGAATTGTCCAGTGTTTTTAATGTTTGGAAGCACATTGCAAATAAATGGTAAAATAAGTACTGGCCAGAGCACACAGTGATTTACTTCTTTAAATAAATATTCCATAGAAATGTTTGGGTTTAACCAAATTCCTGCATTTGCAGCAGGTGCTCACACCATCCAACCAAGAGAGCTCAGCAGTTTGCAGCAGGACTTACTGTCAAGAGCTGGAATTACAGTTTTTCGCAGTGCAAGAACCAGGCCCAAGGGAGAACCAAAGAGGAAGAAGTCAGTAATCTCAAATTCAAACTTCCCAATATTTCCTCCATCCAACATAGTGGAGCTGCTAGATCGCCTGGATCCAGGGTCGTTTCTCAGAACACTAGAATGTAAACTGGGACAAGAACAGAAAATAAAGTCAAAATTTCATTTGTGCTGTGTTTTCATAATTAAAGCCTGGATTAGTGATTGTCAGTGAATATAATTTCTCTCTCTTCAGTGCTAATTAACCCACAATGACCCCATTCCATTGGCACCACTGAGATGTACAAATCCAAGCTTCAAGTGGGTCCATTTACACACTATCTCCTCAAAATGTTTCTTCTTTAAGGACTCAAAATCTTGGTTGCTGCTAGTAGGACAGTCATTTGTCAGAAAAAATAACCAGTATTTCCCCTGGACACTGAGAAGCAGCAGCAGCAGGAGCTCTTAAATGAAAAGCCTGGGAATCCACCCT
The DNA here is from genome assembly GCA_013399895.1 of Serilophus lunatus. Lineage (NCBI taxonomy): Eukaryota > Metazoa > Chordata > Aves > Passeriformes > Eurylaimidae > Serilophus > Serilophus lunatus. The sequence goes on along the minus strand of VXBA01001105.1, from coordinate 2,076,989 downwards.
CACATGAGGGAAAGTTGCCTCTTTGCAGTCTAGATGTGGGAATGTGAAATGACAGATGTGTAACACTAATAACCTGGTTCTCAAAAGGGTTTCTGAGATTTCTCCGTTACCACCTAAAAGCACTAAGCTCCAATTTCCTTTGCTCTCCAGGCTGTGAAGATTCCAAAGGCATCTGTACTGGGTTATCTTGTTATAATTAGAAGCAGAGAGTTGAAGAGAGAGTAGCAGCAGTGCCTTAACAGGGTGTCTGCAAATACTTCAAAAACCATCAGAACAGGTTCTGTAAAATATGAGGAGAAATGGATATCTCAGCTGTTGGGTTGGATAAAAGGTTTACTGCCTGGAGCTAGGAATGATGCAAACCCAACAGTCTCCTGCCAGCTCTGTGGCCTCAAGTCAAAGCCCCAGGTGGTGACCAGCACTTGCTCAAGGCCATTTCTGAGGGCAGTGACACCCCAGCACTGCTGCACGCCCCAAAACAGGGCTGTTCCCTCCCCACCATCCGAGGGCTGCTCACACACTCCCCTGGGCCAGCCAGTCAACCAACAAGCAACTGCTAACAGTCACACTTTTGGGAAGAAAACCCAGTTTCCCCCAGACTTTGTTTCTCTGCTGTAGAAAATAACGCATCATCCCAGAGACAGCTCCTCTGCTGAAAACCATTCCCAAAGGATGCTGGAGCACCGTCTGCTCCCGCTGAGCTGTCACATATCCCCTAGAGCTGCACACAGGCACACGCACGGCACCGCTCTCCCAACTGCAGGGAAATGATAAGCTCACTTATGCCAGACACACATATCACAGGCAGTCAAAACAGTGATGTCAAAAGCGAGAGGAACAGGGGGGGTTACAGCAGGGAAAAGGAGCATTTCCCGTCTCTGTGATGCAAACGAGCTTCCCTGAGATCACAGTGCTGAGATGCACAACGCTGAAACACGTCTGGAACGAGCCACCTTCAGCAGAGCTTAAGTTATGTCAGCTAACAGGACTGCAACGTGTCGAGTTTGCTGAGTGCGAGGAATACAAAGTCATTTACAACACGGTCAGGTTTGCCAGGGACGGGGCAACAGCAATGGTTTTCCAACAAAGGCACAAAGGAAAGGGTATGCTGATGTGTTATGGCAGGATGGGTGCAAGGGTTTTTGGTGTATTCCATCCAGCTTCCCACAGCATCTCTTCATGGGGAAGAGAAGAATGACAGCACTCACAGCACTAAGCAATTTGGATGGTTCTCTCTTTTTGCTGGGAACTTGATAGTCTTTTCAGCAGTCGAAAGAAATGAGAGCCAAGGGGAGCTTGGAATCCATCATGCTCCAAACAATCTACAGTGCCCTGTTCTCCCTTTAAAAAGCAGCAGATGTACTGTGTGCATTAATTAAACAAGAGCTTATGGATTTCAGAAGCAAATCAACTCATTTACAATAATACAAGTACAGCACAGCCAGAAATAATGTAGTTGCGCAGAAGGACCGAATTTAAAAATAAATGTGTGATTGTAATCTCCAGATGCTGCTCTGGCTTGCTGGGCATTATCCCAGAGAAGTGGGTAGGTCTGATACATGAATAAAAATGGGTATCTTTGGCACAGGCTGAAAACTGCAGTGGGCATGGACAGAAAGGTCCCTGTGTGCCAGGCTGCCTGTCTGCTGAGCTCATTAGGGAAACTTGGCTCTGTTCTGCCAATCTCCTGCCTGGAGCCATGTCACATCAGGACTTGGTTTTCGTATGGGAAAAATTATTCCTTGGTGACAGAGGCCAACAGGCCATGTTGGTGATGAAGGTGCTGCTCTATAAGGACAACTGTGAGCACAAGGTCCAGGGACTGATGTGGGACATGCAGGAGGGGGATGAGGTGAATCCCTACTCCCTAACCTCCCCTGTACCAGGGAAAGAGCTCATACAGCACTTTCAACCTGCCCCTTTCCCTGAGGGAATCCTGCTCTTGAGCTCTGAGAAGAGACTGATTTTTTAACCCAAGGTGTAAAAGGAGATTTAAAGAGATTTAAAACTCTAAAGAAATAAAGATGCACCAATTCATCAGCCCACTGCATACCGACAGCTCTTGCCAGGGACCCACAAATGCTTCATGCTGGGAACAGGCACAACCCTTCAGAGATGGAACAGGAAGGACCAGCATAGAGCTATTTGGAATGACAAACTGTGCAATCTATTATCCATGTCAGGCCCAGCACTTATTCTAAAATAGGTGTAAAATTGCATCAAGATGCCAGCCTGCTTTCCTTAACTGAGTCCGTGCCCCTGAGGTCAATAACAAGGAGGAGAATGAGAACATTTTTGCACGACTCATATTTTCTCCTATAATATAGGAGGCTGTTTTGTGAAGGTAAGAACAAGAGCCTGATTGCCTTTCATTAACCTGCTGGAAATAGCCTGGAAGTTTATTGTGGTTTTTGTAAATGCAGCTGTCTTTCCGAATATTGTATCTCTGTTCACCAGCAACATTCACTTTGATACCTTCCCTCTCCTATAAATCATTTACAAAAGGGGCCCTGACATGGCAGCACAACACGAATCCCTGTGCTGGAACACTGATTTCAAGTAGTGAAGAAGGGGGAAAAATGCCTCCAGCTCAGCACAGGGCAAAAGAACAGCTGCAATGCAGGTGATGTGTTTGCTGTGGGGGGACATTGCTCCCCAGTTCCTGGGATGTGGGGGAAGAGGGATTAAGAGAATATTTATTGCAGTTCCTCCAAGCCTGCATAAGGAAAAGGTCTGGGCTGTCCAGTTCCACAGGCTGAAGATGATTCACTCAGAAAAATCCTCTGGGTTTACAGAAGTAATCCCTGAACGACTGGTGGCCATGGAAAGGCTGCTATTAAAATTCCATTGGTTATGTTAACGGATACATTTCTGAAAGTCCCTTTGAAGCAGCTTAGGAATGGGATATGAGGGGCGTCAACAGTGAGTAACAAACCTGAGACACGTCCTTGGTGCAACGGAGCAACCCTGGCAAGACAGAGAGTAACTCAAAATCAGGTTTCAGAGATGCTTTAAAATTAATACAATGCTCGACTCCCAGTTCTGCTTCACTGACTTCCCTCGCACGATTTCTACATTTCCTTTATGACCTCCATCCCACACTTGAAAAACAGCAGAGAAGCTGTTCCCTCCTAATGTCTTGGCTGTCACCATGACATGTCACCATGAAGGGCTTCTTGCCATTGCATTATGGATGCAGTAAAGAAGCTGGATTCTCTCAGTGCCACTCAGCAAGAAAGCTGTTAATTTTTTTTGCATATGCACCACACTGAAATCAATACCCCTTAACTGAAATTAAATGTTTTCTTCCACCTTGCTTATCACAAGATAACAGAGCAACACTTGGGTTTCACAGAGGCACCAGCCTCAGCTCCACAATACTGCCGGTTCCGTTCCTTCCAAATCTTAAATCTTACCTTGAGAGAAAGGCTTGATGTTGCTTTATCGTGTCCAGTTCATAGGTTGATGAATCACTCCTTTTCCGTGGCAGCTGCTTCTTTGGATCTTCTCCGTTGCTACGAGGAATATCGATGTTGCTCCTGCTGAGGTGTCTGCTGGCTTCCAGATTAGAGCCACTGGAACAATAGCTGTTGTTCACCGTTATTCCAGGAGACAGAAGGTCGGTATCCTAGGATTTGAAATATATGGATTAAGCACTCTAAGAGCTGAATCAGGAATAGACTCATATAACCTGTAACCTTCTCCTTCCACCCTCCTTTCCCTATCTACCCCAAGATCCAGTCAAGGGCAATACAGGCCAAACCACTTCCTAAGGGTGTGGGTGTTGCTTCCCACCAGAGGGTGAAACATCCCTGTTCAGAGCAAATGCACCCAAATTGAGACCCACGTGCACCTTAAGATACATTTGCCATTGGTAAGAAATGAAGTCTTTGTTTTTTCAGGAAAAGATCCTTACTAAAATCAGCCCATGGAGGCGCTGTGGCCAGCAGACATGTTCCCAGTAGCCACTGGGAGCCACCATTACCTGGACACTCACAACGCTGCCTCGCCGACTGCTGTTCTGGCTCTCGGACACGGTCTGATTGCTGTAGCATAAGGCATCAAACCCTAGGATTCCTCCAACACAGTCCCCTACCAAGCAGACCTGAGAGAGGCAACAGAAGCAGAGGAGGAGAGAAATAAAAAGGAAATAAAAGAAAAGCATCCCTTAACTTCAGTTCTGAGCTGACAGGTAAATGGATGCTGGATTACACCTACACAAGCTGGATGCCCAGTGCTTTCATCAGGAAACTATTCAGTCAATGAACATCCATCAGAGCCTGCAGGCTCCCATTATCTCACACAGCTCATGTGTCCTCGACTGTCCCCATCAGCTGACTGGAGTGAAGGGAGAGCAACACAGAGCCTTGATTCCAGCACTAACTCCAGCCTTGGGAAAACAACTGGATTCCAGCCATGTCAGCTGTTGGTGCTACTTCAGGGAAGCTTCCCTGTGCTTCTGGCCACCTGTATCCTGAGGGGACAACACTGTCCTGCCTCCAAGGGTACAGAGCAGACAGGCACAATAAAGCACTGAGACCCCTGGGTAGGAGAGGGTTGGCTGGTCCCTGGACACAGCACTGGCTGGGAAGAAGATCAGGGTAGATAAATCACACCACAGCAGAGCAGTGTGACAGCTAATCCGGTGTCTCTGCTCTTGAGCAGCTGGAGAGTCACTTTGCTCAAAGGCGTGAGGCTCAGCCATGGTCTTTTATGGGGTGTGGCAGCTGTACAGCCTCAAAAACTTAACCTACTGCTGTGACAGATCCAGCACGAGCTGCTGAAGCCAGGAATTCCTTTAAAGGCAGGAATGCTTATACAGCCTTGTTTTGCAATGGAAAAGAGACCATGTTTAGTAACAGAAGTAGCATTCCTGCTTCAGAAAGGTGTGTTACGCTGAAAATTAACTTCACAGCTTTGTAGCTTCATTTCTGAACACAGACTTTGCTCTGAATCCCACAGGTTCAGGACAGAGCATAAGCAATAATCTCTCTCTCAGAAAGAAAGAAATGGAAAGCACAACACTTTCTTACTGCAGCTCAACACTGTCATGTTTCCATCCCTCCTGAGAGATTAATGGCAAAGAGAGTTTCAGAAGGAAATTGCTTCTCTTGCTGTTCTTCTTGCTGTGGCCATAAACAACCCCAGGCTCACCTGGCCATTGAATGAGGTGCCCTCCTGGGATCTGATGAACTCACTGTAGGCCTGGTTGGCTCTGACAATGACTGTGGCCACTGCTTCTTGGTACTGAGGAGAGGATGTTGCTAAGAGAGGGAGCGCAGCAAGGGGAATGTGATCCTGGCTGTTGGACAGGCAGCCTTCGTCGTAACTGTATGGGCTGAGGCTGGAAAGGGCAAGAGACATTGGAAATAATTCAGCCTAATATAAAAAGTGGGGAAAACAATTTGCAGTGTTGTGGTTCATTAAAAAAAAAGCCTCAAGATAGAAAGGCCATTTATTCTCTGTGAATGGGTGAGAGCTTAATAAATCTTTCCCTCCCATCAAACGTAAATCTTCAAGGACAACACACTTACATTGCCAGAACAACCCTCAGACAAGGAATTAAATCCTTAGTATTTATTGGATTAATTAGAATAAATCAATCTCAGAACTTGTGTTGCATGATTCCTGTATTCACTGCAGCAAAGTATGAAATCAAGATTGAATGCCTCACTAGTAGATTAATAAGTGTATTCTCAAAGCACGGTCAGAGCCTTCAAAAACACGTGCAAAATGTTTCAGGGAAACAAATGGAACACCACAAAAAAACCCTCCAAAACCAAGAGTGAAACTGTAGACATGTCACTCCATGACAAAGTAGCATCAACTTACCTGGACACCAGGGAAAATGCTTCAGAGCAGATGGCTGGGCAGGGGACAAGCTTGATGGCAATGTGTCCAAGAGCAGCTGGGTAATGCACCCTCATCACTGTGTCAAACACAGTCGTGATGGTGTTGACATCCCCTTGCTTGGAGCTCTGGTCACCACTTCCTGAGTCCAGGATGTTCCCTCCATGGAGGACCAAGAGGAGGACATGGATTTTACTTGGCTGCATTAATGGCTGTGCTGATTCATCCTAGGTGGGGATGGAAGAGAGGACAGAGAAAGGCTCATTTTGCAAAGAGGTTTGACTTGTGCTAATTTATGGCAAAGGCCATCAGATACACCTGAATACAACAGCTGAGAACCTGCCTAATCCTCCCAGGACTCTTATCCTACACAAGTCCATGTACAAATGCACATACAGCCTCAGTGTAACTGAAGCAGAAGATATGCTGGAAGTTAAAAAAAGACTGCCTTAAATTGTATCCAGATAAAACATGGCAGCAGTAAAGGCATTACTTGTGTGAATTAGGCTGGAAAAATACAAAACTAAGAGATGAGTGTTGCTTTCTGTGGTGTCCTGAGCTCTGCTGCAGCACCTGGCAGTGAAACACATCCAGGAAAATTAACAAATGAGATCCAAAGGTCAGCAAGTGGCAAGTTACTGAGGAAAGAAATGATAGAAGATCAGTCATTGCATGTTTGCCTACACCAGAAGTTATAAACAAGACTTCAGATTTGCTCTTGTATCCAGACTGGGTTATCATTAAGTGTCATGGTAGAAGGGCTGCAAGCCCAATCCTGATGCCCCAGGAGCAGATATAAGAGCATTCACTTACACATATTATAACTCAACAGAGCAGTAACTCTTTTTAATATCTATTTGCTACCAGGACTTTCATTCTTTACAGCTCCCATACGGACTCAAATCCTCCATCCCACACTAAGATATGTGCAAACACTCCTGTGCCTGACCCCTGTGTTAGCAGAGACATCTGAGCATCCTGAGCAGGTCCCTGTAGAAACAGAGAAATAGCCATTGGGATGGGGTGCAGAAGGGATGGAGGGCAGCAGTATTTTCTATCTGGCAAATTCTCCTAATTTTAGCATCTTCAGTCACCTGTTGTCCTTTGAGCAGTGATTGAGTCCCTGACAGACCTTCCGGTGGGAGGAAAACATGCCCAGGCACACATTGGCAACCTAACTACAAGCTTTCATTTTCACCAGACAGTGCTAAAGCATGTCTTAATACACAGCCCACCAGAAGTATTAAAATTCACATCCTAGTCTGTAATAAACATTTTCCAGACCTCCTGCATAAGAATGGCCTTTAATTATTTAGCACCATTCTACTGTATTAATGCCTGCTCTTTAAACCTCCTTTGACTCCACAGTTTTCAGAGTCTGCACATGAACTTTTGCCTGGCTGGAGGCACGGGAGGAGCTCTCCCAGCATGTCAGCACCTCTTCTGCTTCCAGCCAAACGTTTTAAGTGCTCATTTGGAAAACAACATGAGTCACCAAGCTCAGGGCACGAAGAAGTTTATCAGCAGTCATTTGGAGGCACCTTTTCCTTTCAGTTCATTAACCTCTGCTCTTAAACTGAGTGGGGAACTGATGATTAGTTTAGGGGTGGAGGTGGCTATTTAAAACTTCCTTGTAAGATCCAGAGTTTCTTAAGACACTAAATTCCTGTACCACCTTTTGGTGAGGGAAGCTCTTAACCTGAAAATCACTGCCATGGTGGAACAGGAATATCATACTATTTTAGCAGACAACTTGTGAACAACTACAAATAACTGTCTTTTTCATCTTGCTTTCAAGTCTGTTCTCTTCCTAAAATGAAGGCAAAAACGGGAGGGGGTTGAGTTTGTACAGCCCTCTGAGGAAGACAAGTTCTCCACACCATCTTGAGCTCCAAGACAAATCTTAGGGCTGTGACTTGCTTATCTTGAGGCAGCCAGAGCTGTTCCCAACCCAACCACCACCCACTCTCTCTATGGCCCTTGAGCTCTCAGTCTATTATGGAAAAGCCAAACCACCACGAATTTAGAGCCTGGCACACAGAGTGACACCAAAATCATGCTCATGGTCTTTGATGGAACACTTAAGACTTAATTTAGGCACTCTGCTAGCAGCTGCACCACCTCTGCAGCACAGATTGGTAGATGCTTTATGTGCAGGACAAATGCAGCCACTCTAGGATGTCTCATCAGGACTCAGAATTTCAGAAGCCCAAATATGCATGCCTAAAAAGCTGGGGTGGGTGGGTGTGTTGTTATTTATTTATTATTTTACCCAGAGCACTGGCATAGGCTGTGCTATAACTGGTTTTCAAACAAGACCCTGAGCAGCTCCGCATCGTGGGCTGCAGCTGAGCAATGTCCCTTGCCCACTCCCACATCCCCACACACTCATCCAGCATTAGCAGGATGGCTCCTTCCAGCAGTGCCTCAGGCTGCACTTATCCCCATAGGATGAGCAGGTTTTCCACCTGATGCTGCCTGCAAACTACGGATCATTTTCTACATGATGTTCAAAAAGTTGGATGAAACGGTCCCTTAAATCTCAAGTGCCAGTGCAGCTCAGTGACACAGGGAGACAAGCGACCTGCTTACCCCCTTTAGCCCACACAGACAGATTCCAGCAACAAAGGGTCCAATTCCAAGAAACCAAAGCACTTACTTCGATGATGCTGAGCCTCTCCACACTGGAGCCAACGTGGTACTCTGCTGATGTCTCGTGGTACAAGTCACCTGGAAGCACAGAGGTGTAAAATGTCAGCGCTGCGAGGTGCTCTTTTGGCAAAGACACTCTTCCATAAAGACACTGTTTGTTCCAATGCCTCTCAGCCTCTTCTGCCCCACATCTCCTTCATTATTTCACCAAATTGCCCCCTCCCTCCCTCTTGCTTCCTTCCACCTGAGAAGCCTGGGCAGTGCTGGGTCGTTTATTTTCCAGCAATTTCTCCTAACCTTGGTAAGAGCTGAGGACATTAGTGAGCTCTCCTCTCATTACAGCAATCCAGTATTGCTGCTTTATTAAGGATGGCAACAATGGGAAATCCCCGCACAATTGCCAGAAATGATTGGTTTGTGGGAAAATAGAAGGAATTGTTTGAACTATGCTGGAGAGCAGAGATCTGATGTGTTCCTCTCTCTGTGCCTACACAGACTGACTTTGTACCAGTGTCATCTTCCACTGTGCTGCCACATGAATCGCTCTGGCTGAGGAGCTACAGCTTCCTTTCACCACCTCATAATGATGAGCAGAAAATAAAACCGAGGTAGATACAGTCAAGAAAAAAGGATGGAGCAAAAGGAAGGAAGAGTCAGAAGAAATTCAAGTCATTTGAGACAGAACTGGAATATTTCATCATTAGTTGAGAGAATCCTGGCTGTCACACAAAGGAGCCAACAAGGGAAATAAAAGGAATCAAGAGCTATTCCAGTTCCCACTGAGCAATTCTTTTTCGGCAGCACTGGGCAGTCATTTTTATGCTCTGTCTCAGCTTTTGTGAGATGAGGATAACAAGTTTTACCTTTCTCAGAAGGCAGCTGTAACAATTGCCTGGAAATACTGTAAAATACCACATGCAGTTTGTACTTATAAAAAATTTACCCTGGACATCATCGCATTCGGGGGTTTCAATTTTATCCATGAGATCATTGGAACTCCATTTGGTTATTTCTTTCGGGAACATTTCCTCATTGTCAGACAAGTCCTCTTTAAAAAACAGATTTTTTGAGAGTCACACACATATGTACACAGACAAGCACAGAACAGAATTTTAAATAAAAGTAAGGCCCCATAACTCTGTGTAAGCTATAAACATTTGGATGGCTTAAGTCATAATAAACCACAATACTTCACCAGCTTTTGTTATATGGAAACCAAAGCACCCTTAGAAAAGTAAACAAAATATTTGAGTTGCGTATTTCTAACAAACAAAACGCCTCAAACAGGTTAAAAATAACATGGATTTTTTAATGCCACTATCTCAGGTACCAAGTTTGACCTTTTTCTTGCCATTCTTCCTGGTGGTGCTAAAGCAGCCAGAATGCTCCAGTACAGGAGAGGACAAAGCAAGGTTTGCCACTGGGATCCTCCCAGACCTGTCTGAGAGCTCTGGGATGTCCCTGGGGGAAGCAGGGACAAGGATCACTGTTGTTAATAGGACCAAAAACCTAAAAAGGCAGAAGCAATAAAGGAAATGTGAAGTCCCCAGGCTGATTTCCTCAGGGGATGAGATTTGTCTGATCACACTGAGTACACATATCTGCCATTTCCCTCCTAACTTGGGATCTTCTCTATCCCCTGGCTCAGTTCAGCTACAGTTCATAGAGAATAAGGGTCTCAAAAATATTATGTTCCCAGAAATGTAATTAGAATGAGAATGTAATACAATGGAAAGACTCCTTTCTCTTTTCTTTTTTTTCCATTGAGGATGTATCTTTTACTGTTACGAAGGTTAAGTGCTTTCTAATTTATTTATTGTTCTGTGCTTGGTATTTCTTTCCTAAAAATTTTGGGCTTGTAAATTTAATAAAGAGATATAAATGTAATAACAGCAGTAATTACTGCTGTCTTGTAGATCTAAAAGCTGTAATCTTCAGAGCCACAGACTAGGATTTTCCCCTTTCTTCCTGCTATAGAGTTACCAAGAAAATAATTAGTTGGAAGAATCCCACAATGATGAACAAAAAAATGATGAAACATATTCATCTTTTCAGCAAATCTGAGTAATAGCTTTAAAATTTTTTTCATGAAGGGGACTCAGTACAAACCCAAGCAAAGACCAATTATTTTTAGGAGTTTCTATTTCAACTTTGACCATAAAAAGAGAGCAACCTGGAATTTTTGCATCAGCATGCCATTTCCTTTTTCAGCTTGGAAAAAATTTGAGTAAATCTCCATTTCCCTGCACAAGGGAGTGCCAAGCTACCTGTCCAGAGCAAGTGGAGAGCACAGGCGTGCAACACACGTGCCGGCAGAGAATTAAGAGGACGACTGCACTCAAAGCTCCTCCAGCAACTTAATCTAAATATTAAATTTAATTCCTTGAGAGGTTTAATTACAGCCCTTATTGCTGCTCAAGTGATCCCTGAATGGGATATTACTCCCATTATTAGCATTTATTACAGGATAGATATTCGATATCACTGCATTTGTCGCTATCTTTACCAGAGTGTGCCCGTGAATGAGAGTGAGTGGGAAGCCGCAGACAAGGAATCTTCTCGGGCTCAGGTTACGCCCACTGCACTGTGAGGAAATGTGTGTATGGGAAGCACTTCTGAGGAACTCTGCTTGGAGTTGACTCACATCCTGATCTGTGCCAGTTCCCATGGTACCGACCCCGCAGGATGAGCTGCAAGCAGAGCTTCATCCCTGTTCTCAGACCCGGAGCTGGGACGTGTCATCGGCTGTCCAAGGGGCACCAAAAGGTCCCTCCCAGGGACAGGGCTGTGTTCAACTGAACACACACCAAGGCTTTGATTCCTAAGCCAAAATCCCGTCAGATTTAGGTGGACTTTTCAACCCAGCTGTGTGGGTTGCAGTGGACAAACTGTACATACATGGAGACTCATCGCTGTAGGAGAGGAGTTGCTTTTACTTATAGCAAGCTCCCAGAAGTATTGCAACAGAGGTGCACAAGGCTCATTTTGTTAATTCCCCTTCCCATGCCTGTTAGGAGCATGCCAGGGATTCCCTGGGGCCCTGGATCCCAGGCAGAGCCATCTCCATCTCAATTTTATTACTGAGTAATTAAAGAGGGAAAAAAAGCGGTGGATAGCAACGATGCCGTTCCGATGACTCACTGCTCTTCTCTTGCATGTAGATTGCTACAATAAATCCCTTACCTAGTTTGTGTAAATGCTACATAAGTTAATAAATAGAGGCATTTAAACTAAGTTGGCCCTTCTTCCAGGCAAAGAGACACATGTTCATCCCTTGATCTACACGTGTTCTGGCCACTTCAGCTGCTACCAATGCAAGTCACTACACTAACACGCCCCTTTCTACCCCAGAATTTGAGATCCATGCCTCAATATTCATGGGAGAATACGATACTATCAATTTTTGGAGACTGAATTTCGGTTGAGTATCAGCAAAGCTGTGCTTTACAAAACTGGGGCGTCATCTTCTAACAACTGCATTTCCCAGAAAGGTCACCAACTTCATCAGTACATATTGCACATCTCACTTCCATCAGACAAGCTGGGAGAAGAGTCCATCTGTTGCCAGTAGAGATGGAGCCCTTCATGCTTAAATTTGCATTAAGTACAATATATAAAAAGAGTACAGTGGAACAAAGCTTCTCCACACACATGCACAGAGTAAAAAAAACAAAACAAAACAACAGCTTTCTCTTTAATACAGACAATCAAAATTACTTTGAGAATTCTGGAATCAAAACTGATTCATTCTGGCACCCGAATTACCTTGTTGCATTCGCTATTGTATTTCTTGGAATGTGAGAATAAGGAGCTAATAAAGGCAAATTTGGGTCTCTTCAGGTCCAGACAGGACAATTAATCATACCTCTTACTGATTAAAAAACAAATTAGAAGAATAATCAGACACACTGAATCGTTAGGACACACCCACAGCCCAGTCAGTATTGTGGATTTTACCCACACTTATTTGCACCAAATAAAATACAGCTCCAAGACTGTTCAAGATCCCTTCAAACAGATCAGACTGAATCTGAAATGTTGCTGTGTTGAATTTAAGAGTCTGCTGGGTGATGCTGGAAGAAGCTGCTCCGTGTCGTGGTAGAAAGGAAAAGACTTCAAAGCCAGAAGTCTTGCTTCCTCCCCTGCTCACCCCCCACCCTCATGCCTTCCGTTCCCCTACCCCACCATTTCAGGGAAGAAAGGATGGTGATTTAGGCTCCACATACCATGTGCATCAAAGAATTCATCATCTGAGCTGTCATCTGAATCCCTGGCAATGCTCTGCATCCTCCACTCGGAGATACTGTGGCGTGAGGGACTTGCTGGAAAAAACAAAAAAGCCTGATGCGAAACGCTACATCGGCAACACGGAGAGTTCCCAACATGATCTTTGCTGGAGGAAGAATCGTGTGTTCTCTATGAAAATTCCCTGCTGCAATATTAAAAACACAAAACCCCGATGATGCTGGTGTGATGTCAGTGTACCGCTTTACAGATCCTGTCTGTTTACTGTTGGTAGAACCTGCCAGCAAGATGCTACATTAAAGCAAGCTGCTGCTTGGATCCTTCTTCTGCTATTTTGAATGGCAGCTATTTATAATTGTTAGTAGGATGTGCAAAATCAGCTGGGTTTTAAAGTTTGCAATTAGGAAGGAAGCAGGCTGATTGGAAGCTTTCTCTGTGCCTCTCATCAGCACACAAACCATGCCTCTGCTTCGCTAACTTTCGGGTGGGTAGCTGAGCAGAGCAGCCTGGAGAGAAATAATCTGTTTTCTGGAAGGAAATTGCTTCCACACAAATTGGATTAGAGATCTATTTAAACTTTAAACTTGAATGATTTAAACAACATGCTATCCAACTACTTCACCAGGAGCTGTCGGAGCGGTGGTCCTGACGGAGCACGGAAAAACCCAACAGTCCTTTTGGTGCTGTTTGGCCTCCTGTTCTCACACCTACTTGCTTCCTTTCACTTCCTCCTCCAGAGTTCCCCATGCTGAATAAAAACATATTATGGCTTCTTTCTTTTATTTTTTCCGACAGAATTTAGCAACGATTCAGCCTGAGCTCTTCTGGACTGAACTTGTGACAGAACAGCAGCCTGCTGAAGGGAGCACTGTCCAGAGAAGGTTGAGAGAGGGTTTCTCCCCTTGTGCCTGTGACAGAGGACCCACAGCAGCCACCCAACCCAGCAAAAACCTGAGCATACTGACAAATTCTCATTTAGGCTGTACAAGATGCTGAAAGGCTCCAGTTACTCTGACAGCTGCACGAGCCGATTCATGCTATTGTTCCAACACTGTTAAATATGTAAGTAAAATTCTTCTGATTTTCCACCCCGTTGTCACATGGAAAGAGGAGGGAGACCCTGTGCAGAGTCATCTAATTGCAGCTCAGCAGCCCCCAGCACCCACCCCCCACCCCTCATGGAGCAGCAAAAAGGAGGTTGGCAGAGCAGAGCTAATTCACGCTGGAGTGACGTCAAGGCACTCGCATAATGGTTGCTAAAAATAGAGCATATAATAACATATGGAATGGTGACAAGGGTCCTGCTGTCACCAGAGGTCTTGCTTGGGTGGCAGAGAAAGGACTGAGATCTTTGGGAGAAAAGGCGTTTTTTCAGCTGGAGGTGGCGGCACGTCGCGACAGCCCTCCTTGCTTCCATATGGTAATATACTGCCAGCATGAAGGAGGATTAAAATATCCGTGTGACGTACTTCCCAGCACATCACAATTAATTTCTTTCATTACTTCTTGTAAAAGCTGAGACATTCTGCAGTTGAAAAGAAATTCATGCCTTGCTCCCAGTGAAAACCTTCAAGTGAGGTCTGAAAACTCCAACTCCCAGTGAGCATGTCAGCAGTGGAAGAAGGGGTTTGTATGAAGAGCATAATGGGAGATGGGGTGCATCAATATAAAATCCTGGTGCAGGCAAAGTAGGCAGCATTTTTATCTTTATGCAGTGATTTATGAAGCATCTGGTAGGTTCTTCCCCGGGGCTCAACTCGAGTGAGTCATCGCAAGGTAAAACTACTGCTCCTCTCTCATTCACCCCGTGATGAAATCAGTGATGGAGTGGGAAATAAAAATGGAGACTCAGCTCACAATATTTAGTGCATATGAGAGACAGAGAAGCTACTCACCCAGATGTCCCTGTGACTGTAAGAAACGCTGCCCTTTGGGGTTTTCAGAAAAATCAAGAGTTTTTTTTCCTCTCTTGCAGTGAGAGCTGCTACAACCCTGCTACCAGCTGTGCTTGGCTAAGAGAGAGAATTGCTGAGGGTTCAAACCTTCTGGCTGTAAGTCACTAGAGACTCACCCCTTTGTGCAGAAGAATCCGAGGAGGGAAACTGTTTAATACAGCAAAAAAAGGTGATGACTGCCAAGAGGCAGGAGAGGGACAAAATCCAGGGCTCAACGCTGAGCCCTTACAGGGCATCCACAGGAGAGCTTTAACATCAAAATCCTGAAAGATTCTTGAATGGTGATTCAAAGGGAATATAAACATGATCCATGGTCCCACCTAATCCCAGGGCGAGGTTTCATCTCCAGCTACTGCACATCACCAGTGGAAGGCAGCAGGCCCCACCCACCTTTTGGGGCTCCTGCCTTAATCTCCCAGTAGCCAACGAGGTGCTTTGCTGTGTGAGCTACAGTGCAGCACCCATGGAGCCAAACACCCTTCTGAAGCGAACAACATGTGGTGGCAAATAAACCTGGCCAAGGAGCACAGCAGACAAGCAGGTATCCAGAAGAAACACTACAGAAGGGCCTTGTGGCTCACTGGTAACAGGAGCTAACTCCCTCTGTGCTGCTGGTGGTCTTCTGAGACTCAACACTGCCAGCCAGCTCCTGGCCTGCTCCTCTATGGTGATTTCATAAGTTTCTCTGCTTCTGACGTTGGCAAGAATTTCACCACGTGACACTGAGTCACAGTTATGGGATGGCTAGAAACATTCCCAAACCCAAAGGAGCTCACCTGAGAAGACCAAGCCTGCGACATGAGCAGAAGCCTCTGAGTTAACAGGACTCAGAGGAGGAACACACATTGTCCCAAAGGTACCTGCCACAAGGAGACACTGTGAGACCTTCCCAAAGCCCAACCCCCACACAGTTCAATGAGCAAGTCATCACCAGCATCTTACCTCCTCTCTTTGAAGATCGTGAGGACTTGGAAGAGGTGGACCATTGCTTGGTGAGGGATCGCCCAGAGGCTGCGTCGCTGTTGGCCGTGGAATCCTCGGTGTCAGCAGGTGAAACTATGTTGGCTTCCACATCTTTCTCCCCAGGAGTGTCTTTGACACTGTGCTGCTCAGGGTCATTTTCACTGCAGAACTGGGCCATTTTCTGAGCCAGCATCAGCTGGGCCTCCTTCTCCAGCCGCCGGATGTCCTCAATGGTGAGCCCGTACCACTCGTCCTGCCAGCACCACGCCTGGCGGTGGGCTCGGACCATGACCTTCCTCAACCCTGCAAAGCCAGAACACCCCTGTCACCAGTGCTCCAAACTGCAAGAATCAACGTGTTCCCTCCCCAAAACCTCAGGACACTGTGGCAAGGATATTACATGGCCATCAAATCCACGATGCCACAAGCTGCAGTGAAGGGCCTTCACTCAGTCAGGGTGAAAACTGGTCACTCAGTGTACTTTATCTCTGTAATTCTTGCCAATCAATCATGCACTGAAAAATCAGCCAACTCTTTTGTGACTGCTTTTAATTTGGGAAGGGATTTCCTAATTCTGGATGGAGGACTTTGACCTGTGACTGCCACTCCACCAAGGAGGAGCCACGCACGGACCGTAATTGCAACTCTCTGAATTTCTGGGAAGTTGTAACAATTAGTGCCAACCTTAAAAGTGAAGTATGTTCCCAAAAGTTTAAAAAAAAAAAAAAAAAGAAAAAAGCCAACATCAAAAAAACCACCACCACCAAAACCACACGAAAACCAACTGATTTTTTATTCTGTTTTAATCCAGGAGAGTTTCAAGTCATTCCTTGACAAACACTACACAGCCCACCCCAATTGTTACATGACAGAAGCACATCCCACACCAGCAATGCTAAGCCTGAAACCTTTCCTTTCCTTGGAAACCTGGTTTCTATATATCAGTGAAACAGCATCACAAATATGAGCTTCTGAGATAATGGGATAGAGAGCAAAGTAAGGGAGGGAATAAAAACGCTTTATTTTGCAGATACCATCTGTCTTCTGCTGCAGGAGAAAAAACGAGTGGGTAAAGCCAATTTAAAACATTTCAACGTATCACATATCTCAAAGGAAGAACTGCCTCAATATCAACAATGAGCCTGACCAGGCAACAGATACTCTCCTCAAGATTTAGACTCACTGGCCAACATCATCACACCACTGAGACTTTGAAAACTCTTTTAAAACTTCATAGTCACTCAGGATTTTCTCCAGTATTATTCCTTAAAAGCTCATGACAGGTCAAAGCTCCAAACTGGTATTTCTTACTGATGGAAGCACACAACAGTAATGGTGGTTTTACAGCTTCTGTAAATACTGACCAACTCATTTTCAGGAGCCCTTCTGAAAATAAATAATCAATTAATATCATCACCTCTTTAATTAATGGGAAACTGAGGCAGAGATGGGCTGAAGGATATGCCAAAAATAGCAGCGGGATTTGTTGTCAGTGGGATCACAATACTACAAGATAGAGAGCAATCAACAGGCCACATTAAAAACATTTAGGTTTTGGGAGCTGCAGATCGAGCTCTCTAAGCACCACCCTGAGGAAAGATGACCCTTGCAAGCCACCCTCCACCTCCAGGAGCATGGCCAAAGTGGGATGGATGGCTCCACTGTGTGCAGGATTTCTGAAGTGTTTCCATCAATACCTGTTTCACTGTTGTACAGAAAACCTCAGATCTTGCTACTATCACAGATTATATGATGTTCAGCTTAAATAGCCCATTTGCTTTCAGCAATCACTATTTTTTTTTATTTTTTTAACACACAGAAGGTTTATTTTTCTATATTTATCTCCTTCCAGGTCTGACCACTTTATTGCCTGCTCTGCTCTTTGGTTAGTTCTTAATGTCACCAGCCATCCCCAAGACAAGCTATCAGGAGGAAATGTCCCCTGAGATCAGTACTAATGCCATGGACCAACTCAACCTGAACTTCATTTGCACATTAAGATTAAATCTATCAATATTTGATGCATTTCTCTGCCTTTCAGAACGGAGCTTCCTCATGGGAGAGGCAAGTTTGACCTAGCAGACTGTGACCTTCTAGGGGCAGAACAGGGGCCTTAGCAACTTAATTCTGTTCAACCTTAGTCAAGATTCAGTGATTTCCCCATCAGATGAGTTTTTGCAGAACTATAGGAGAATGTTTCGGCCTTTTCACCTCCTGTTATGATTGACAACCAGCAGAGCTTAAAGACAAACATTAAATTCCCATCACATCTAAACTGAAAGACAAGAAAACATTTATCTTGCTCTAATTCGGTCCCCAACACCACAACCATCCTTTGGACTTCCACATCCACAAAGCCCACTTCTACCTTGCTTGGAACACTTTGAAAACAGACTGTGATCAGTCACAGAAGTGAACATCCCCCTTGTTCTCATCCCAAGGCTTCCTCCGTTCAAGGGCTCAGCAGGATCCACTCGTGCTCCTGGATTCAGCCTTGATCTATCAGTGCACCAACTCCTCAGAAATTCTCTGTGTAGAGGCACAGATGCCACTGACCACATATCTGTGTTTTAATGGACTAACATCACAGGGAACATGAAAATCACTTGGGGGTAAAGAAAAAGTCTCTTGAAGTTCCTCTCTGCCTCCTTAGATCTCAAAAGTTGCCTGTACTGCCTCCTGCCAGCCCAGAGACCTCCCTGTGTGCTCTGCTCACACTGCTTTGATTAGACATCCCAAATCATCCTTCCTTAAAGTCTTGTTCCTTTGAAAATAGGATGGCACTACAGGGCTTCATGGCTGTTGTGCTCTACCCTTCCAGGTTAGTTATGAAGTCAAAAAGCCAGATTACTTTCCCAGCCTCTGACCTTCACCTTGGATGTGCCAGGAATCCTGCATTTCTCTTTCTTAAACACAGGAGAAAACCTGGAGGAGAACGAGGCTGTACAAAAGAGATGGAAAAACAAAGTCATGGCTTGCAGAAAAAGCCTGCACTGCTGTGAGTGGAGAACTTGAGCAGGTCCTCTGTGCACAGCAGTGAGAATAGCACTGAATTCCTGTTCAGCCTCAGCTGCAGCCTTCCAGCAGGCAGGAGAGATCCAGGGGACACGCTGACAGATATAGAAATTCAGGATCCAGTTACAAATGACTGACCTCACCTGTCCAGACACTGCTTCCCCTCCCTCCTGAGGGAGGAAAAATCAATGTCTCAAAGCATTTTTGAAGCTTTCATTTAAAAAAAAAACAACCAAAACCAAGAAAACCACACATGCACAAATGCCCACGTGCAGTCAGATTTCAGACTACTCGTCACTGTACGTTGATTTAATTATAACATTCCCCACTGTGCTGTGCAGAAAGATCATCTGCGAAGAGTTGAGCAGAGTGCAAACATTTAAATCACTTGGCTTTCAGCTCACCACCTCAGCAACTCAGAGGCTGGTTGCATCCATGAGGTGTTGACTCTTGCAAATGATTTGTGGCATTGAACTTCATCATACAAAAGGAAGTGCAAATGACCATGAGACAAGCCAGGACAGAAAGGAGTCTTCATCTGAATTTAAAAAGCTTTGGGTCTGTAGTTCTGAGTTGGCTTTTCAACATGTAGTAAAAATAGTAAATGCAACTCAATGCAAAAAAAAAATCCCTCAAATAAATCAGAAAACTCACCAACAAATCCTGCTCCAAACCACCTCAATATCCATATAAAGCAACTGTTCAGATGCCCATTGACTCTGTACCCTGTGGCAACATCCCAAATCATAACACACCCTCACAATTTCCTGGCAGCAAATAAAGGATGTCTGATTGTCCCTATGCAACACTATTTCCCTGACAGTCACAACAATCCCATAACCTTGTCAGTAGGTTCTGATTGTCTGAATGCACCTGATCAAAAGCCACCTGCAGTTACCTCCTTGCTTCCCTGCCCTCCCTTGCTCAGACACCTCACAAAGAAAACACTGCGGTCACATCCAAATCATTCCAACTGCAATCTGCCTCCACCTTGGAAAGATAAAACTCTACCTTTGGGCTCCAACGGGCAGTGGATGAACTTAACCATCCGAGTGCTTTAGTGAAGCAAATGATCTGCAAAAGAGCTTTTTAAAATCACTTCATCACTGTGCAGCAATTTGGGCATATTTAGCCTAAGACACAGTGGCTTAGACAAAGCTCCAGTTACTGGGATGGAACACACTTTGCCACAGTATGTAATTAATAACCCATACACAGTCAACACACTTGTTTAACAACAAAAGACTCATAGCCCACGTGCACCATTAGGAAGCAAGTGGGAGCAGAACATTATGCAGTGCCAGTCCAATTAAACTTAAAATCTATGGGAAAGGAGTAAAGAAGCACACAAATATTACAGCCAAGTAGACTAATAGCCCACAATCACAATTTTAGTCTGTGTCTCAGGCTGTCAAAGCACTGAGTAACTGTCCAATTAGTCATGGGAAAGAATGGCTGTTGTACTCAGTGCGACTGAACGTTTCAACACCATCCCCCAGAGTTACTCCCTCTGTGCTCAGCAGCCTTTCCACATTGTACAATCCATCCATCACTTACCTCAGAGCAGTTCTTTTTTCAACCCATTCTCTAATTTTAGATTGCACCACTAAGTACTGCTCCCCACCCTTGGGCAGAGTTTGGATCCTGCTGTTTGTTCCTGCCTCTGTTTTCTCACTGGTTTGGTGATCCTGCACTGAATGCACTGATTCCCTAAGAAATAAATTTGCAGGAGGAACAGAGGAATCAGGAGGAAAATGCCAAGAAACAAAGGGCTGACCCACCAGAACACCTCTGGGTCCTGGGAGCTTGGCACATCAACAGCTGCACAATACACAAAGGCCTCCATCCGCCTTCAGTCATCAGCTGGAAGCCCCAAACTGGGATCAGCATCTAAGCCTGGTCAGTTCCGTTGTAGCCACAACCTTCCAACTTAAACATGCTCATACCTTGCTGGCTGTGGTACAAATGCTGTGGCACTTTGCCCACTCACTAATGGCTTCCCAGTGGCTATCCCAGGGCAGGAGGAAGCCACATAGCTCCTGCAGATACCCAAAGCTTTTGCTTTCGCTTTTTACTCACTTTGTCTTGCCTTAAAGGCTTTTCCAATTTTATGCATCTTAACCACTTTGAAAAACAGTATTTGCCATCATTACAACGCAGTGGAAAAGCTTTTGAAAGGCAGACAATGAGCTGGCTCTGCTCTCTGCAAAGCCTCAATCAAGAGGGAAATGGCAGGCAATCTTTCACGGAATACAATAGATATGTTTCTAAGGGACCACAGTTTAATCTATGCCAAACACCTCTGAACAACTGGATGGGTCACGTGCTTCTTTTTCATTTAACAGCTACAATGGAGTTGTTATTCTGCCCCCGTGTTTTCCAGCACACACTAAATTAACCCATGTCACCCAAACGCCAAGGGAGCTCATTGCAGAGAGGCACTTGTAATAGTCTAGAGCAGGTAAAAACTTCCACCTGTGGGTAAAGGAAAAGCAAAGGAGCTTTAAGAAAGCAACCTGTGAGCATTCCAAGAGAGGTGCACACTATTCTCCACTGTTCTGTCAGTTTTTTTCACCATAGCTCTCAGGAGCATGGTATGACTGTAAAGAGCTATAAAATTACTTATGCCACGATCACACACTTCATGGAAGATGTGCTTATCAAAATGAGAGTTGTAGAGGTCATGTAGGAGGATTTACTGTGTAGAAAAAGCAGGTACTATCCTCTACACAGCCCTTCTTTGGCCTTCTCTTTGACAGAGGACAGCCACAGCTCTTCCCCTTTATTTTGAGATGGGAATGCTTCCTTAAAATGTTCTTTAGGTTTTTCACCTGGACAGAGATCCTGTCACTTGTGGCAAAGCTCAGAAACTGTATCAGTTGTGTTATAGATTTTCTGCAAAGAAGGAATTACTGCCACTACCTGCACTGTCTCCATTCAGCTACTACACAATCAATTCCACCCTAAAAGCCCCTACCTAAGAATGAAGGATCCCCTAAAGCACATTTACTCACAACTCAGACCTGCTGTTGACCCACCACGGGTCACAACCCAGTGATGTGCAGGGCTCTGGACATCCCAGAGATATACATCCAAGCAGAGACTCACCAGCCCTGTCACAAGGCAGACAGAAAGTAGGGGTGCTCCAGGGAGGGGTTTTTGGAACCAGTCAGGACTCAGGAGCAATGCTTCTTTCTTTAGGCAGCCCTTCAGGGTGGATTTTGGTCACAATAAAGAAAATTGAGTGCTTGTATCCTTGCAGATTTTGAAAATAATCTGGCAAGTTTAACAGACCAATTCTTATCAAAAAATAAAAAGGGCAAGATCTTGCCTACACAGGACTTGAAAATCTTTCAGTGGGAAAACGTGGTTTGGATTCATACATACCACGATTCTAAGTGACAGAAGAGCAGGGATTTTCCTGACCTGCCACAGAGTCATCAGATCTGAGAATCTCTTCACAGACATGTCTGGGGATATGATGCATTGCACACAACTCACCTTTGTGTTTCGATTCAGAAATAACATTAAGGAGCTGACAGGGAACTCTGCAAGACTATAAATGCTCACCAACGTCGTGGATGAACCGCTCGATCTTCGACTGCATCCCCCAGTATCTGAACTCGACTTTACACAGTTTATATGCACACATGATGGGGTATTTCCCAGGGTTGTTCTTGTACTCTTGAATCCAGTCTTCTGAGAGGGGGCCTCTTTTAGTCTTCACTGATTTATACAGCTTTGGATCCTCCTCAGCTTTGTATTCATGTGGAGGGATAGGGTCTTTAACAATATCAATAAGATCTATAGAAAGAGAATGGAAACAGTTAGGCATTTTCTTTTCCTGAACAAACGAAGACAACATAATTTTTCATGAGTTCTCTCTGGTTTAGAGGTACCAGAAGCATTACAGCAATTTAGTTTCTTTTTATTTACACTTAAACAACTGATATTTAAATTGTTTATACATTGCTGCTGGGCAGAGATCAGCTCTGCCAGAGGAACGAGCACACTCAGCTCCAGCAAACAGAGGCTCTGCTCCAAAGAGATGTTTTTGCCGACTGCAGATCCACTCTGGCAGCTCTGCACACTCCTTCTTTCCAGCTCCATAAAGTTGTGTTGCACATTCCATCTTTCAGCTTTTCTAGTATCACTCAGTGCTCCAGCTGTTTCATCCAAGACAGTTAAATACACCTGCCCTGCTATGGAATAGGCACTATCCATGGAATATCTTATCTTTGGAGTCCATCAAATGAGGCCACTGGTAACTCCTCACCTGCTATTGTTAGGCCAGATGTACTGTGGATGGTAGAAAGCTTAACTTAAATCCTAATTAACAATCCAACAACGGAGAAGTGGAAACAGCAATGGGAGTGCAGTAAATGAATATATTTTAAAGATCTGCAACCCCCATCCCTGAGCTCAGCAGAAGCATCTGAAGTTTGGATTGAAGGGCAGGATCGCACTTCCCAAGGAATGACAGCTCTGCTGACGCCTCTCAGTGAGGCAGCGTGACTCCAGCCTGTTTGTTCAGCACTGAAAGCCTGATCAGGCAGCTCAGGAATGAGGACAGTCAAAGTGAAGCACAAAATAAAGAAGTATAAATCATATAAAGCTCAAGTAAAACTGCTTGGGTTTACAGCCGTGTCCCACGTGGCTCCAGGAGCCGGCGCAGCCACAGGATGTCCCTTCCCAGGGCTGCCAGGACTCAGCTCCAGCTCAACACTTCTCCAGCCTCAGCAGCTCCAGAGCAAGGGATGTTTTGATCCCAGGGATGCTTCCAGTCCTGCGTGGCCATCATTGCCAGAACTCCCAGTCTCACAGCCAGGGGTCTCCAGCAAATGCCATGGGCACAGACCACGTTGGAATGACAAGGCAGAGGAATTGCTATGATGTTATTCTCTGCCTATTTATGACATTCCCTTTTGCCTTTTCTTGTTAAATCCTTACATTAATTCAATCTTCTAAAGCCAGCTGTGAAGCTGAGTGTAAACCTGAGTGAGGACAAGACTAAAAGGAAAAGGGCTAAAAATTAAATGCACCTTTCATTCAAAGTCCAGATAGGAATCCTTTTCACATACACAAGAGAGCCACACAAAAATACAGTAATATTTCCTCTTCTCGGGTTATTTCTACTTATTGCCCCCAATATTTATTAGATGTCTCACTCTTCTCTGGGAGCTGCATAAATAAGATGGAAAAGCATCAGCTTCCATTTACAGATGGGGCATTTGAATTATTTCCATGTGATTTACATCAAGCCTAGAGAAGAACTCTGGTGTCCTCACTTTACTTGATGTAACCCTACCCACAGTAACACCAAGAGGGTTGAGGGGTGTGTTTAGGAGGGACTGACAGACAGATAGGACACATCAAGCAGAACAAAGGAAAAAGTAAAGGAAAAAGGCTTTTCACCTATAATGGTTTGTCTTTTTTCTGCAGCAGAAAGGTTGAACACGTTGCTCTGGTCTCCTGGATCGGTTTTGTAGTACGTCTCAATATCAATAGAGAACTTCTCCACAAAAGGACATGTGTACCTGAAAGCCAGAACAACACAGCTTAGAGTAAATCAGCCTCAAATCCCAGCCAGCCTTCACTCGTGTTTTACTTCACAGATACTGAAAATACTGACTGTACAGATTAAAGGGATTGTTCTTTAATAATTCCTTAAAACAGGAGCTCACCAGTTTTCATCAAGGAGATAAATTTTGGGCTCACTGTACTAATAAGTTACATTATGACACAGATATCAGGACACGCTGGGAATGCACCTGTGCCAGGAGAAAAGTAGAGCTCCTGCCCAGAATCTATGGCAGAATTAATATATGGAGTGGCTCTGTGCAGCACAGGTTTCCTGGCCAACTGATTGACTCATGGGCATTTCAAGGATAGATAAAAACTGTCTGGAAGTGGACTTTAATCACCTGAAAGTCAGGCAGCTCCATTATATTCAGTCATGAGCAACTTGCCCATAGACAAACACTGACTCCCCACCTTTTCCAGGACCAACATTATGTGTAGAAACCACCTAAAGCAGGACTAGGAAACTTTTCCAGATTTTTTGATAAAAATATCCATTTAAGCCTTTTTATTATGAAAGATGACAGCAATATCAGACTTGTAAATCTGGCAAAGTGCAACTGCTCTAAACCACAGTAACTGGCATTAAGGCTATTTATTCCAGGATATCTGAAATGCTCCCAGAAAAAAATCAGCTGAAACAAGGAGGTCCCAGAGGGCTCTGGCTCTCTTCCCTCTGTAAGAGTGAAAACCATAGGATGTAGTTTTGTTATTTTCTAGTTAAATGACAGACAGATAGTTCCCAGGAAAGAAGCACTGGATTTATTTATTTCTTTATTAAGATTTTTCTTTCCCCTGTAGTACAAATGAATCCTGTCTTCCTTGACAGTATTCAGCATGACATCTGTCCTGGCTCCGGGTACATTTATAACTTCCCTGAGCCAGCAGATATGTGCAATATTAAGCAGAACATGCAGTGCAGGATACAAGACTAAATAAAAACCATTCAAGATTTCCCACGCTTTGATGGACAAAACAGCCCAACATTTTAGAGCAACGAGCCACAAATTCTCCAGTGTGTTTGCAGTCAGCCCAGGCAACGCTCGTGCTCCAGAGATTAAGCACTGCCTAAGAATTTTAGGACTTGACCTCGGTTTCTCTAAAGGGTATTACAGGAGAGGGCAGAGATGCCACTGCCACACAGAGTGTGGCTCAGTTTTACCTTGTCCTTGTGTAAGGATAAGCATTCCACGACTCCTCCTCGACTCGCAGGGCTGCTTTGGGCAGTATGGAGCGGAACCAGCTGGGGATGTGCATCCCAATGTGATAGACCTTGTGAGTGTACTGCCCATTGCCCCCTGGGCCATCCACGTAGGGCCTGTTCTCCAGGATCTCCACTCCACTGCCTTCCCCACATGTCTCCTCTCTGCTCTTTTTCTGGAAGGGAAAGTATCTCACATTAGTCTTTCCAAGTTGGACATACTGAGCTCCCAAAGCACATGGACACTGGGGATGGTTTCTAGGACTCCTCTGGAGCAGAGAACTGCAGCAACACTCTGGCACTAAGATTACCAAACCTGGAGGTTATAATGGAAAAATTTAGAAACACCTCTGGCCAACACAAAAACAGAGGTTTGATTTATTAGGGGTCCTGTAAAATTTTTGATTTGGACGCTAAGTTTGAATACAGCTTGAATGGAGACCTAGTGACACCTCAGTTCCTGCTCTGTGACAGGTTACACACCATAGCCCAAACCTTGGCTCCAGCTCTGAGCTGCCCAACAGCACAAAAATCTTTTGCATCAGCAGTTGACACAGCAAAGGGGGGTTTGTCCAAGCTGGCACATTGCTGTGATGGTGTATCAGCACAAAGAATTGCACATGCACTTGGCACAGCACCATCTCAGGCTGGACACCAGGAGGAATTTCTTCACTGAAAGGGTGGTCAGGCATTGGAAGGGGCTGCTCAGGGAGGTGGTGGAATCCTCATCCATGGAAGTGCTTAAGAAACCATTGGATGTGGCACTGATGGTGCTCTGAGCTGGCTGACAAGGTGGTGATGGGTCAAAGGTTGGACTCAATGATCTGGGAGGTTTTTTTCCAACCTCAGTGATTCTGTGATCGCAGTGCTGGAGACTATTCTATGGCTGAATCCCACAGGATCTGGGGGCTTCTTGTATGTGATCTGGCCTAGCAGCAGCTCTCCAAGAACAGCTTGGAGACTATGCTCTGCTAATTAAGATATTTAGAAGAAACAACCCAAGTTTGCCAGACTGAACACTGCACCCCCTGGCAGCCTCCGGATCTTGGCTTGTTTGTAGGATTGTCCTTCATTGAGAGACCTGGCAAAAATTCCTTCAATAAAAAAAAAATACTAATTTCAGTGCTTCTGAGATGAGCTAGAGGCAAACCAAATATTTATTAATTTCTAACACATTTCAGCAGATTGGGTGATGTATAACCTTCATCATTTCCAAACAACAGATTTATAGTTAGCATTTGGAGTTTATTGTTTGTATCTGAGAGCACAGTACTCTGGAAATTAAGAGGGAAAAAAGGGAATTTTATACTAAGAATCAACTGTGACAAGTAACACAATAACTTCTCTTTTTTGGCATACAAATGATTCAAAGGATTAACAGAAAATCATTAGTAAGATGCAAGAGATCAACTCCTCATCTTCTGAGGACAAGACGATAAGCCAACAGAGCTATTTAGAAGCAAAGATCCTGTTTTTAAAAGAGCTCTCAAGTAATTTTAAATTTAAACAACCATAACAAACAAATCTAAATAACTGACAATCTGAATAGTAATTTTTTCCCCACTCTACAAACTGCAACAGGAAAAAAATAGAAAAAAGAAAAGCACTTTTTTACAGTTTATTTCTAACACTCAGCTGGCAGTTCATTAAAGCACAGATCCTCTTCAAACAAACTACTGACTTTCAGTTCTTATATAAGCATTGACCAAGTCCTGTACAAATATTTATGACAATAACATTAAATAATCTTGATGACCCCGAATCTGGTTAATTCAAAGGTCTCAGAAAAGGCAGTAGCCCAGCCAGCAGAGTGAATGTGTCAGACAGAATAACAGCACAGTCGCTGGCCTGAACAGTTGATACAAATTATGGAGATCTGGAGTTTTATTATACGGCACAGGCACGTGGAAATCATAATCAAAGGGAAGATGGGTTCTCTTTATGCCAATGATTGCATGTAGAATTTAAACTTCCATTTTAGATGGCACAGTTAAAGCAATTCCAGTCAATTCTGCAAGTCCTCCTTTGGAATCAAAACTTATTGATGAGTATTACATACACTTGTACAGCTGAGTGACATTCTCCGCTTTGCCTTTCCCTGTTTAGCCAGTTTTAACAAAAATGACTCTGCATGAAAGTGAGCTGCCTGGTTCTCATCCCACGGCCAGAACCCTGATGACCTGACGCATCACCCAATTTTTTCTTTACATTAATACTTCCATAAGCAGCTTTTCCACATGATCTGGTACTGGTGACACTCAGGTTCTCAGCCAGAGCTGTCTGATGGTGGGAGATGTGAGGGTGGAACAGTGTTCTGGTCCCAACACTTTGTGAGGAGACAAAGAAAGTAGAAATTCAAGTTCACCGAGAATCTTTGTTAAAGTTCACATCCCACTTCTGACTTCTGGTTATTTTACTCACTTCTATGCACCTGCAGACAACTGCAAACCCTGTTCAGAGAGGAGGGAGTGCTTCCTCCTTCAGCCTTTCCAGATGACCAACTCCAGCCCACAGTCTCTGTCACTCAGTTTCAAACCTTAAGCATATTTTGGCCCTACACTTTCCTCCTGCTTGTCATTTTATCTCCATAAGATATGACAAGGGCAGCAAGAATATTTTTTTAGATGAATGTGAAATAACAGCTGTAGCTCTGCTGACAAAAAAAGAAAAATCAGAGATTACACCCCAAACTATCTTTAGAGCCAGGACTTTTGAGTCAGGCCAAATTTATACTCAAAACACAACATACTGCTGGGAAGGATAGTATGATCAAATAGAAACTCCACACAATAAACCCACACAAAGCTGCTTCCCAGCCATGCACACTCTCATACCTACCAGCTGGATTGTTGAGAAGACAAGTGAGGGAAGGAAGAGCCAGAGTCACATTAGATGGTGAACACTACAATTGCTGATCAGTCACAAAGACAAAAAGATTTCTTTCTCATCTAACAAAAATAAAGACATCAGCCACATGCACTTGAGAGACCATATGATACTCTGGGTGTAAGTGGTGCTGTGAAAGCAAAGCACTTGTGGGAGTGAAGAGCAATTTGCTCTGCAGCCACAGAGCCTGTTCATGCCTATTGTGACTGAGCTACAGCCTGGAGGGGGCTCGTTACAACAGGTGGTCTGTAAACAACAATTAAAAAATAACCATCAATTTAGTAAAGCATTTGGCCTGAGAAGTGTCTGGCAGCCCTTCTCCAAAGAATATCTGCTGGCGGGGGTAGATATGCAGGTGTTTTAGGGTCACTCTCCCAGGTTTTAGCCTCATAGACACCTGTGAGAAGTAGAGACTTTATTTAGCAGATGACCTGTGTCATTACTATTCCCTACTAACTGACCCAGCATCTTCCCTCTCTATAAATATCTGAGGAACGGTCCCCAACAAAATCAGAGAGTAGGTGACAGCCTTAATATGCAGGTTACCTAAGTCATAATCACAGTAAACCACCTTATATTGTATTACAACAGGAAATCCAGTCTTCCTCTTAGAAGTCCCTCTCTTCTGCTGATGACACTCCATGTTCTGCACAGCCCCATCAATAGCTTTTCAGGACAGATGGTGACACAGATCCCTTCTAGCTAAAGTAATAGCATTAAATTACTCATAACAGGGAACCCAGAGAAGCAGATGCACCATGATTAGCAAGAATGCCAGTTACTTAAAGGCTCCTATTAAAATAAATCTCTTGGCACAGCATAGCATGGGACACAGCACATGACCTCAGCACAGCAATCAGAAATGAGTAATTCCCATGAATGTCATTTAACCACTGGGCAAGCCTAACCCCATTTATCACCTGCCCTTCACAACAAACTGCTGGAAACAAAGCCTGCCACCAGCAAAGGCAGGTTGATCAGTTCTCAGATCTTCCATCCCCCTTTCCCACTCAGACACGTTCCTCCTCACCAGTTTATATCCTGCAAAGCTTTAGTCCAGCAAACGACAGTTCTCTAAAAGAATGAGGGGGTGATGGCAATGGAACCCCACAACCTGAGGAGTCTCACCACGGCTGGAGGAACAGCATTCACACTACAAGAATGAATAATGCTGGATAGAACAGTTAGGATGAGGCTTATTGGATCAGCTGGGGAAAAACAAAAGACAGGCTGTGTAAATAAAGTTTACCCAGTAGAGTTTTGCTTTTGGTGAATAAGAAGAAAAACCAGCTCCACCAACCAACCCAGAAGAACTACAAGAATAATATTATCCTGAACCAGAGTCCTTCTCCTTGTGTTCCAGCTCAGGCTGTACACAGGCAGAGAATCTCTGCAAACAGCTCAATAGTTTATAGTTTCTCCTGAAATTGTCTTTATTATAACTTACTACTTTGAGCACTGAAATGATGCTGCAGAGAATGGTAAAGGTTGCACAGTGATAATGGGTGATCCAGGCATTGTTTCAGCTTTCAAAAATAGGTTAGAACTATAATCTTACCTTTTTTACCACTGATTATTGTTTACCGTGCAATCTCTCAATCTAAATGAGTGAGGTAGTGATTACAAAAGGTTGAGATGCTTAAGCTTCCCCATGAAGCTCTTAGAACCTCACAGCAATGCAGCTACACAGTGGCCCACTCTGAGGACCCACGAGGGTTTTGATTTGAGATTACTCCAATTATGAAGACTGACAGCACTTGACAGACCTATTGTCCACGGATAATGAAGACACAAATCATTGTCTGGAAACAATGACCAGAAGATTGTTTTTGGTGGTGTTTTATCCTCCAACTCCCACTTGGGAACAGGGTATTTTGATAGTCCAGACAAATTCTTCTGGGAGAGTGCATTAAAATAACACTGAACTCTTGGGATTTTTTTAGCCCACTTATGGATACAAGAAGTTTCCAGCCAGCTGATGGTTTCACTTAACAATGACAGCAAAGGCATCTACGTAACCACAGAACAAGAACATGACAGCAACCATCCCCAGAGGATCCTGCTAACATTCTTGCTCATATTGTGGCAAGAGAGGCTGAGAAAACATTCCCTATGACCCATTACCATCTTTTCTTTATTGTTTTGGATGCTAAGGCTACCACAAATACCAATTAAGCAGCTAGAAACAGACCTGCCCTCTGGGGGCCAGAGGAAGCCTGAAGTGCCTCACGCAATCCTCCAGACCACAAAAATGCCTGAAAGCTGCTTAGGAATGGTGACTCCTGCCATCACTGGACAGCTCTGAAGCCTTGGTTTCACTAATCAGATCTATTCTGTCCAGTTTTAGAAAGGCAAAACAGAGACACCTGAAGTATAGAGAGCTGAGTTATAAAATGTAGGCTGGGAGAGGAATTAACTCCTTGTTTTCAATCTCTTCCATAGGATACGGGAAAAATATTCCCAACTATCTCCAGGGGGACATTGCTTAGGCTGAGAGATATTTCACTCCTATAACTGATTTTCCAAAGCATTGCCTTCTTCCCATCACTCACAGCCTTCCTTGATGTGCTGCAGGCAGCTCCTTACCAGCCACCATCATCTCCTAGCACAGGTAACAAGTACTGGGAAGGCACCAGTGAGACTGGGACTGGTGCCCTGCACATGGTGAAATTCCACAGAAAAGCTGGGAGAGGCTATAATTGAAGCACCCTTTTAATCTCAGCCATGTCACTGGGCTTCTTGTGGCCACAGGAGCAGTTACCCACTAATAAAACATGATAGCATAATCTCAGCCATAGCTGCCACAGGCCAGGATCAAGCACCTAAAATCAAAAAGCCAATGATAGAGACACTGGGAGATACCAAAAGTTCCTGAGACTAAAGCATGGTTATTGTCAACACGTTCTCCCAGCAGAGGATTTCTGCACATGGATAACATGTCCAGTGAGGATGTGCTTGCTGACAGTGTCTGTCCTGCCCTCAGCTGTCTCTTGCTGTCTGTGACTCAGCTCTGTGTTCTGTCAACCACTCCTTTCTGAGCATTTGAGCTGACATCTAATTCATTATGAGCAATCTGCTTTCACCACCAGCAACCTTCTGCCTGCTGATGCAGACATCTGATAGACCAGGCCCCACTCATGGTATTTACTGCAGGGTATCAAAACCCAAGTCTTTGACTGTGGAAACAAAATGTTGGTTTACCCTAGAAGTACCCACAATCCCCAAGTTGGTTTAGTTTCTGTTGATTTTTTAAAATGTGTGTTGAAGACCTGAAACACTCCATTAAAATCAGATCAGAAAAACCAAGGCAGATACCTGAGCAAAAAGTTCTGTCCAGAGTAGAAGAAGGGAGCAAAGAGATGGTGCTATTCCACTCCCACAGAAGCCAAGAGGTAGAACTTCCTTCTCATCACACCAAAACTCTTAGAACAACCTGTTCTAAGAGTAAGCAGGAAGCTACAGGAATTAAATCAAAAATAAAAATCACCCGTACTGTTATTAATGCAGGAGAGTGCCGAAGCAGAACAGCATACACAACTTTTTGCTGTCAAAGGTTTTTGTGCTCCAGTCAGAACAGCTGAGTCCTCTCACATTAAACATGATGGGATCAACAAGAGAACAGCATTTTGAAGAAGGAGAAAGTAACCTGAAGACACAGAGCTGGCAAGGCTACATCTAGTACCCAGATCTTTCAATCCCATTTCAGCAGCTAACCACGATACAAGTCTTCTTCACTGGGCTTGAGTAGGACCTTCAACAAAATATAGGAAAACAGTCCTCAAACGGGGAAGCTTCTCCACTCCTATTCGGCAGGAATTGAGCTGAGTCTTAATGGGTATATTGGAAAGACAATCTTAAGGGTAGGCAGCAGTTTAACAATGGAAGCCCTGCTACCCCAGGGATGGGTTTTAACAGCAATTTTGAGCCTGCACTTTGTAAGGAACAACTAGAAACAATCCACAGCAAGTCAGACTGACACTCCTGCAGCAACAAAACTGCTGAGGACAGCAAGGGACTTGAGTTTTGCTCTTGTTACTCAAAGCAAGCCTTGATCTATTCATCATACACAGTTAACGAGAAACCAACAGGATTCCCCACTCCCCTCAGAAGTTGTGGACATCACAGGACCACGTGCACCATTTGCATGCAGGCAACTTTAGACTGCAACATCTGTTTCCATGGCAATGGGGCTGCATCAGCAAACCCTGGGTTTAGCTCAGGCCATCCTCACTCAGGCTCCAGCAGCACACCAGTGATGTCACCAGTAACCATGGTGCCCACAGCTGAGCCTTCCCGGTGCCCTTTGTGCTCTCACACATCCTTCACGTGTGACAATTACTTTAATCCAATTAGTGCTGTTAAAAAAAAATGAAGGGCCAGTGTCAATACTTATTTCAGAAAGGAAGGTTAGTTTGAGACAACGAGATAATGATCAGAACATGAGGCTTCACAATAAGCACTTTGACTCGGAGCCTCATTGCACCAAACACATCTGAATGACCTGAAAACTCAGAGAGGGGAAAGAAATCTGTTCCTCATCAATGGCTTCATTAATAAAAGGAAAAGAGCAGCTGTTTTAAACACCTCCCTTCTAGGTTTGATCAATGGCTGGACAATGTGCAGCATTTCATTCCATTCAGGCACTACTCTGTCCCCCAAACACTGATGTTTCACCAGCTGAACACAACTCTGACAGTACCCATGAAGTAGTTATTACCTATCTTCCTAGCCCAGCACTGATCAGCTCCAACTTCCAGGAAATTTCCCCTTTGGGTCCTTCCCAGCTCTGCAGGGAGCTGGCATCTGATCATTCCTGTCTGCAGCAGGGATATTATGGGAGGAATCTTCCCTCAAGCTTACCAAGCAAGAACTAGGAGTATCACCCAGAAACTCCTGGCCTGTTATCCCATTCTTCAATCTCTGCTTAACAATGCCTTCGAGGACATACTAAGCACACAAGGAGAAGAGATGTCACCCAGGAAGGGTCTTCTTGCCAGAGAGAGGCACATGTAGGGCTGCAGAAGCAAAGCTGGCCGTGCAAAAGGGCCTGGAGAAGGGAGCACTCTCACCCCAAGCAAGTGCATGTGACCTGAGCTGCACCTGCAGCACCATCACTCTTGGCTGCTTTTCTTGTAATGGAAAACACATTTTTTAAAAAAAAGCTCTAAAAGTTACAGGCAGGACAGGCTGTCAGCAGCAGAGTCCCACAAGATGGAGCAGAAACACATGCAGCATCAATTTGTACAAGCGTTGTAGGCACTGCATTATTTAGAATCAGGGCCAGGTATTAATGAAGCTGCTCGTACAAACCGGGATATTTTGGGGACAATCAATTGTGCAGGATCATAAATAATTTACTGCATTAAGAGAACCATTCTCATGGCCACTCATTCATCACTTCACCTCACAAAGATGCCCAGTCATACTCCTTTAGTCAGGGCTGGATGTGCCAGTGGCACAGGAATTAGTAATCACTCAAGACTACGGAGATATCTCAAACTTGTTTATGCCGCACTCTCCGTCTTTCAAAACGTCTCCTACGCTTCCAGCTCAGTATTTCATCTACTTTAAGTATTTCCTTCCATGTCTTTAAACTGATTTTTCACTGTATTGACTATTCCACAGGCACTGTGTGAATTACTGTCCTTGGTTTAAAGGGAGGCAAAGAAAGTTTTCCATTAGTATACTGTGAGTCAGAGACAAAATTTCAACTCAGAGTGTTTTGAATCAATTCTAATCCTCTGACTATATCCCTTAGATTTCAGGAACCCAGTGCAATTGTTCATTAACAATAGTCGTATCCTAAAATATCTGAGGACTGGATTAAAGAAATCCTCATAGTTTTCCTAATACTTAATTCATCACTTGCCTTTGAGTGTTCGAGAAAGTGAGAACCTAATCTCGGTCAACACTCGAGACTTTGTCCACACATCAGAAACCTTTCATACGAATAAAATAATAAAGGAAACAGGACATTTGACAGCCAACAAGCTCAGGAGGATTAGCAGTGCTGCATCCTGTATTAAAACCAGTGCAAATCTGAAGTTTAAAATAACGTTTGTGTAATAAACCTTATCTCGCCTTCACTCAGTTTTGTCAGAGGAAGAGAGTACACGTGTGAACTGTCAAGGCAACACAGATTTTAGAGGAGTGAACTATCTTCTTTAAGATAAGATATGGAATCACAGACAGTGGAAGAACTGTTCCAGGATAACGACTACAAAACAAGAAAAAAGGAAAGGTAGAAAAGGTGGTTTTTATTTTCTGGATGTTTTCCCCAAATGATAAACTGTATGGGGTGTCCTGCCACCTGTGCAAATGAGACCTCCCAACTTCATCAGCACTGAACGTACCTGTACCGTCCTCGTTCTCAAAACTAAACAAGTGTCTTAATTTCTCTTCCAGAAGGATGCAAGTGCTCATGGATCACAAAGAAAAGGTTAAGAAAATCAGAAGAAAAAAACATAGAAGCCACAAGTTTTCAATGCTGCACTGGGGGAAAAGCTTCAAACCAGGCTTTGCTTTCAGACTTGTGAGCCTTCCAGGGTCTCTGGAGCTGTCAGCAGTGTCACCTGCTTGAAAATTAAAGCATACATGTCTGTCTGTCCAGATGGCCAAGGCATCTGCATGTGAAACAAAAATAATCAGCCATCCGGCTCTTCAGTGTCCAGAGATAATGGGTTAGTTTGCTTTCCCTCGCTCAATCAATCCTTCACCATCTGCTGAGCCTGCTGGCAACTGCCCAGGGAGCTGAGGGTTTAAGGGACACAACTTTTGCACCTGGCTATCAGGACAGGGCCTCTGAATTACCACCACCAAGCAGGTTTTTAAGTCTATTCTCAAAGGAGCTTCCTCAGAGCTACATGGAAAAGAAGACAGGACAGTGCAGAGGTCTGGAGAGGGAAATGCTGGAAAAACGATGATCCTTTGGAAAGGAGGAAAGACTCGAGGTTCTCCATCAGCAGTCAGGACAGGAGAGTACAGCACACTGCAGATGCTTGGAACACACTCTGATTTTTCAGGGAAGGCTAAATGCAAAGCCCTGGAGGACTGTAGAAGACAGGCTCATGTTAAAAGATGAGAGGAGCCCTCAAATCCCAGGGTCCTGCCAGAGTCCATAAGGCAGAAATGAGCAGATGGGTTATCTTGCATGGATTGCCTCAAACAGGGGCCAGAGGCTTTCCCCAGTTGTGGACCCTCAAAGTGATGACTGACAAAGTATTAACTTTATTAGCTGGTAAGGATGACACCACATCCTAAAATAAGTCTCATCCTCAAAAGGTAATCATCAGGTCCAGAAAAATATTTTTGAAGTACACTATCTTTGGAGGAAGGTCACAAATACTCAAAGAAATCTGTGTGGACAAAATGAGGACTAAGTTATTTGCAGCAGACAAGTAAGCTATGCACACAGATTTAAAAATAAGTTTTAATAACAAGAGTAATTCTCATGTCTTATGAAAGGATCATAAGGGCAACAGTCCCTCAGAATCTCATAGCATATGGAACCACAGCCATGAATGCTATTAAGATGATAAAGGCACTGACCTTTGGCTAATAACATCTTGATCTTTCTGACAAATGCATTTAGATCTCATATCCCAGCTTTTATGAAACAGAGACTTAACATTAACGTGGACTGTTTCTGGGGTGAGGGGGAGGTGTACAGAAAGGAAGGTTCCATGAACACACAAGAAAAGGATGCCAGTGTTCCACAAAGGGAGAGCAGTTGAGACAAAAAAATGCAGGACTCTGAGAAGAGGAAGAATTAAGAGACCCTTTAATAAGATCCCTGTGATGTGTAACACAGATGATCCTGTCCTGTTGTGCCCACGAGTTTTCACCTTGCTGAGAGTTTAATTTTCATCACTTCGATGGGATGTGCAGAATTCAAGAAGACACCCAGGACAGAGTCCTTGGCTCAAAACTTTTATAGAAGAAAGAAATTCCTACAGATGGTTACGGTTGTTCCCTCCATAAAGTCCATTTCACTAAACTCATTCCAACATTCACTTCCAGTTCCTCTCTGCTTAGGACAGGAGGTTGCAGCTTCCCCAGACCAAACCACAGCTCTCCCAGGCCCATGGACAACTCTCCAAGCTGAGTTTATCAAGAGATCTCCTACTCCTGAAAGCAGGACAGGCTTTTAAACGTGCATGCTGATTTTGGGAAAAGTTACATGAAAAGAGGTACAAAGAGTGATTTTACTGTTTTGAAAGATTTTGTCTGTTTTATGGACCAGAATAAAACCAGGTCACAGCAGGAAGGAAGATCACTGATTCTGAGCTCCGGTATAAAAATTAGTATGTTTTAATTTGGACACCAAGAGATGCAAAATCTCAGCAATGATGCAAAAGGCCCTTGTGCCCATGGAAAGGCTAAAATCCAACTGCTCTGCAGCCAATGCAGAATGGGCTCCCAACCTGCACATGCTGACAAGGCTGTATGAGAGGTTTTCCATGAAAATAAGGATATTGAGAGTCTAAAATTTAATAGAGAAAAACAATTCCGTTCCGATTTGCTAGGCTTGAAGCAAGCCAAGGGTACATTAAGCCCTTGCTGTAATGTAAAATTAACTAATTTAAGGCAGAATTTAAGTGCTGCTTAAAGTACTGAAACCACTGACTCTATAGATAATATTTCAGAAGCCAGCAGAAAGACTTAGAAGACTTTTTGCTCTCTCACCTCAAAATTACAAAAAAAAACCAAACCAAAACAAACCAAACATCAAAGCAGCAGGCCACTCACCTCAGTTTTCACAGCTTTCTACACCAGCCTGGAGAACTTGAAGTGTAAGAGGAATTACAAAGCAACATGGGCACATGTACAATGATTTATTGCACAGCTCGCCTGCGCAGTGGCGCAGAGAACCAAGAGAGATGCTGGGTTATACACTGCACAATTTAAATTCTCCCATCCAGTAAACACAGTAAATATGAGTACAGCCTGTTCCCATTTAATGGAAGGAGCCTTTGCTACTTGGGCATGATGTGCTTACATCAAATCTGGTAGAAATTTTTGTTAAGGCTTCTAAAAAAATAAAAAAAAATGGGGGGGACTATTCTCTCATGAAAGGAGAGAAGAGACCTTTCCATTATAAAGCAAAAACCTACAGGAAAATGCTTTTGAAAAGCAACCACGATATTACAGCTTCAATCTGGACATCCCTGCCCACATGGCTTTGAGGCACCACTTCCACTGAAAGGGCTCAGGGGAGAAGGGCCTTTTGGAAAACTTCCAATTGCATGATGCTGAAATCCAGGAAAACTTTTATCTGAATAAACAAAACTAGGCAGCTTTATACCAAGTGGTTTGGAGTTTAATGGGAATCTTCATTCATGAGCTCCAAGTTAAACGAGTGATCAACTTCAAGCACAAGCTTGAGGCTCCCTAAACCCTTGAGGAATAATTGTGACATGTTTTACACGGTCAGAGAAGCGCTTCTTCCAGGACCAAGCTGTCCCCAGCAGCAACACCTCCATACTGTACATAACAAGTGTCTTTGAAAGGAACCTTTTGCTTGTAAAATTGCTCCTCTCCTCAGGAACTACCTTAAACCATTCTGTTCAACATTTCAGCCAAAGATTTCTAAGAAATGCCTCTTCACTGCTGTTTTATACAGATATCTCAGCTTGTTTCCCCTAAGGGGCTTCAACACAGAGAAGTTCCTTCTCCTGTGGCCTCGTCAGATGTTTCAGAGGAAAAATAAAAAGACAGACACGAAGCAGTTTTTCATTCTCTAAAAAGGATGAAGCCACGCTGCCCACAGCTCCCTCCCCAGTGCCTCTCTCAAAGACAAAACCCCCACTTTTAAATCAAAC
This sequence comes from Serilophus lunatus, assembly GCA_013399895.1. Lineage (NCBI taxonomy): Eukaryota > Metazoa > Chordata > Aves > Passeriformes > Eurylaimidae > Serilophus > Serilophus lunatus. The sequence continues at coordinate 2,038,821 of VXBA01001105.1, read as the reverse complement.
TGAAGAAAAAGGACATTTGACATCCTGGTCTAGGAAAAGCTCCCATTGAAACCAGCAGGAATCTTCCCATCAATTTCAGAACAACTGAAGCAAACTGCTACCAAACTCCAAACCCTACCCCAAGTGGGCTTCCTGCTTTTTGGCTTTTTCAAATTTGAGCTGAAACTAGTATCGTTGTGAAAAAACTCAGCTAACTTTTCTTCTTGTACTGCTTGTACAAGTAACACAGTAAAGTCACTTGTCTGTCAAGCCCTTCTCCAGCTCCCCTGGATCTTGGGCAGTGTTTCCAGCTTAGCTCCTTGCTCCAGGAAAGTAGAGGGAGAGCAGAGACCTGACGTGCACCAGCTATTGCACCTGATCTAAGAGCAAACCTTACCTGGCTGCTTATCAGTGAAGTAGAAAATTAAAGCAGGGCTGGATGGCAATTAGGAGATGTAGTTTCTCAAGCAGTTTCCTGGGCTGGTGAACTTCCCCTTGCATGAAACCCTAATGGCTTTATCATTTCCTTTTGACATTAAGATATGGCCAAAATCACTGTCAAGTAACAAAGCAGAACCCAGCGTTCTGCTCTAATGAAATAAAAATAAGCAATTTAACTTCTGAAATCAAAAAGCAAATTCATCACCCTGGCCAAGTCCTCCACATCCCCCAGGAGGCCCCAGAGACACTCCTCAGTTAAGGATTTATCCTCTGTTCATCTGGTGGGCTCCTCCTCCTTAATCAGATCACTCTCCCCTCGCTCCACTGCTCATGGACAAGTTCTGCACAGCTGATACTCTGCTGCCATCCACCAGCTTTTCATTTAAGCAGCTGAGCCAAATCAGGAAGACAAAGTTGTTAACAAATTAATTACAACAATATTCAAAAGCAGCCCCAAGTCAGGAAAAGGAGCAGAAAAATGTTTACTTGTTTATGCCAACATTTAACATTTAGGTTAAACACACAAAAATGACATATTTGTGTCAGAAAAACACAAAATATACACACAAAACACACAATATACACTATTGTAACAGTCAAGAGCATGAATCCTTAAGGAACACAACTGGACGGCTGGGGGAGAAATGGGGGAGTTGTGCTTTTGCTTCGGTTTGGGGGTTTGCTTTTTTCCCCTCATTTTAGGTTATAAGCCAAAGCAGATTTTTCTAGCACTGCTTCACCCCACTTCAGGAAAGCAGAGCTCTCCTGCAAACCCAATATTAGATGTGTGTTTTGCTGGATGAGCAAAATTAAATTTTATTTAAAGCTTGGGACAATGAAATAACACTTCAGATTCATTTCCTTTTAAAACTGCTCCTGGTTGGATTTCAAACACTGGGAGAATATGGGCACAGAAGATTTCAGTTACAAAACCCCAACATTTTAATTAACTGTTTTACTGAAGAGAGGGAATTCAACAGAAATTCCCATCAGTATTCAGAAGCCTATTAAAAAATAATCTACATTTTATGCCTACACTGATTATTATCTTTTTGTGGTGGTGGTATGGAAGCACAGAAATATTACATCTAGATTTTTCCCACACTAAATTTGAAATTATTTCTTTGGTTTACTCTCTAAGTTATATTAGAGCATTTCTTCCCAAGAAAAGAACATGATCCTTTGGTTTATAGCTGGAATTGGCACGCTCAGTAAGCAGTGCGAAGCAGTGGCTGTTTATTCCCTACAACTTGATCACTTCCAGGGAGGTACCCACACACTTGGGCTGAATGTTCCCATAGGAACAGCCCATCCACGAGCCATTGTTTCCACAGGTAGGTCAAACAGAGGTTCAGTGATTTCAGGAGAAGAGGAGGCAAGTCATAAACCGAAATTTGCATCCCTCTCCCTACTTCTCCTTTATAAGCACACAGCAAACCCCAAACTTAAGTAATTCTAAGTAATTCAGCAGCAGGACACTCCCATTCCACATGTGGCCCCGTGTCAGCCTCCACTCCCCTGCAGGGGTGAGATGTCACTGACCTGGATCATGTAGAGCTGGGCGATCCGATATTCTTCCACGCTCATCGGCAGAGGAATACGATACTCCTTTATGAGCATTTTGGATACAAAAATCTTTTGTCAGCTCAGAAACACAATCCAAAAGCTTTCAGTAAAGGCTCCCTAAATAATGGCAAGGAAGTGCATCTGAAACAGAGGAAGGGGATAAAACGAGAAAAGTGGTTATTTTCCATTCTTATTGCAGAACATCCTCTTAAAAAAACCCAAAACACCAAGAGTCAAACATTAATTTTTGTTAGAGCTATGAGCTTAATAGCAGGGAGAAGAATCCCTGGAGTGCTACCAGACCCTTGGCATCCAATTGAACAGAACCTTAGAGAATTTGGATTTGCTTCAGGGGATACCATCAAAGCTATCACCCCCCTGATCTTTGCCACTGTATCAATCAGACTTTCATGTGCAGCAGCATCTCCGTGGAAGAGATGTGACAAAAGCTCCAAGGGAAGAGCCAGACCTTCTGCTGCCAGACAATAAAGTCTCTCTCCAATGTCAGCAACACACCAGAAATGCACCCACTCAAAGGCATCAGGTTTTATCCTCTGGATTCATTTAGCAGCAAGAAAAGGCAATAATTAGACTTCCCCAGCCCTCAGTAACACCACAACAAAGAAAGTCATTTGAATTCTAACAATAAAGAGAGCAGAAATGTACTTTGCTTCCCTGCTTTATTCTGAATTAGTGTCTTGGTAGGATCCCTTCTTTTGCACCTCAAAACACAGGCAAGATCTTCCTGCCACTTGTGTCAACACCAAGCTCATTTTTACACTCCCACAGCTTGAAAACACAGTCAAAGAACAAACTGCAACACAAAATAATCCCATCAAACCACACTCCAAGAAAATTTAACAGAGTTGTTGCTGAAGAATTTAGGGAATACAGCACTTACTACACCAGGTCAAAGTAGGAACTTTTCAAATGTTTTCAAGACTCCCTATGGGCTGCTGATAAAAACAGTAACATCATGTAAGAAAGGGGAGGGAAAAGGGATGACTGGGGAGGAAAAGAGGACACAAGAAGTAAAATGTCTCCTCAGGTCAAGTCAGCCTTGGCAGGGTCTGGTGACCACAAAGCATTTGCTTGGTTCCTTTTTGTCACCAAAATCCAACTTTCTGCTGTGCCTGCTCACTGAAATTCTTCAGATAGAGCTGCTGGAGCCAAAAAAACCAGCCCCAAACCCTAAAACGGGTCAAAAAACCCAAAAGAATAAAACCAACCAATTTATCCAATGGATTAAGCCGTGATGTGGGAACCAGGAAACCACATCACTATGAACAACCCTCACTGCCAGTCAGTGTTTGCACAACACTTCACACCAACCTTTTACAAGGTTTGGAGAGGTTAAAGCACAAGTCCAAGGTCACAGAGCAACTGGGGACAAATCTCAGTGTTTATAACCCACATTTACTGCAATATCTCCGTGTTGGAGACACGTGGGGACACTGCCCTGAGCATCCCAGCCAAGGCTTTCCTGACCCAGGCCTGTGCCATGGTGCCCCAAGCTTGCTTCCCTTTGATTGCCACATTTCTGATTTGGCACTAAAGCAAATCCATCCCAGACTGACTCTTCTGGAATCACGATTCATCTGTTGCTGCGTCATCTCAACGACTTATTTTCAAATTCAATTCTCTGTTGCATTTTATTGCTGTCAGAGCAATCTGTGCACGTGGAGGGGGGCACAAAAAAAAGGCTTTGCCATGGCAAACCCTGAAGAGAGGAATTCCAGGAAGACTGTGCTTCCCAACATTGCTGTGCATGTGCAGAAGTGTGTGCATCCACACACATGTGCAGGATTTCCTCCATCAAACTAATCCTCCAGAACAGGTGGAGATAATCTCATTAAGTGGGTTTTAATTAGTGTCATGGCAAAGAACAACAGTTACTGCCAGAGGACGGATCTCAAGCACCAGGTCTGCAGTGGCACAACAACAGAATCCCAACTTTTGGAGCAAATGGCACTGGGAGACTCAGCTACATGTCTTGAGTAGTTTGTTATGCTTTAGAGATCTTTGAAAATCCGATTTAAAAGCTTCTCTCCCCATTCCCCAAATGCTCTGAAAGCGATTCTGCTCCGTGATCAGGACATCAGTCACGTCTGCCTCTGCAGCTTGCTAAAAACAGGATCTTTCTATCGATTGGAAGAGATGAATAAAACAAAAAATAGAACTTAAAAAGCAATAAAATGGCAGGAAACCAGTACCAAGATGGAAAAAATGTGTTTATAATGAAGTGCCAGTCAGGTAATAATTCAGATGGCTGAGACACAACAGGGTTTATTTTATTACAGACTAAAAGTCCCAACATTTTGGCCCCAAGCAGGCACAGCAGCAGCCTCACAGTGCCTGGTCACAGCTGTGGCTCCTGCTCAGCTTTTACAGGAGCTGAGGATTCGCTGGGATGTTCTCCTGCATCTTTTTCCCTGTGATCAATGACTAAAAGAAAACCACAGCTCTCTGAGCAGCAGCAGGTCCTGATGGTGAGACCACTGTGCTCCCAAAAACCTCCTCTGGCAGCCACCCCCTGCAGCTACTGCAGCCAGACCCCAGAAAGTTGGATAGAAAACAACCCTGGAAACACACTGAGCAGGGATCAAATCCCAACCTCAAACCAAGGGGACCAGCAGGGAAAAGCATCTGGGACCAGCAGCCTGACCCTGAAGGAGGCACAAAGAGAACAAACCTGACTTGTTTCTCTGTTTTTTAGCCAGACTGGTAAAAAAGAATTGTCTAGGTAAGTTTGCAGTTTTGGGATGTCTTTGAGCTGAAAATAACCTGCCCTAACCCTTCCAAGAGCAGTGGAATACTGATGGCAAGACAAACACTGGTTTTCACCAGATTGAAATCTGGGGGAACACCATTCCAGGTGGGACAGAGGTAATAAAATCACCCTTTCAGAAAAATCACTGAGGACAGTGGCCACCTTCCAAAATCTTGGGACTTCAGAGAGAATCAAAGCTCATCGAGACCAAACAAAACACAGAAGTTTGTCTGCAGACATGATGAAGAGTAGAGAAAGCCCCCTCTGGATGCAAGGGATCCAGCACACAGCTTTGGAAACAGGTATCACAACACCAGCTGTGTCCCTGGCACGCACCCACATCCAGGACACCGCTACAAGCAGCCAGAGGTGTTTGAGATGCCCCACGTGCTGGGATCAGCAAATAGCCAGTGTTTCACCACTGGATTTTGGCTGCCCAGCTACTGAGCACTAAGCTAGACTTGCCATGGGTTTGCCAAACCATTGGGAGCAGTGGCATCCAGAGGCTGTTTGCAAACCCCAGCGTGCAGCCGCTTCCCAGCAAGAGGAAAACAGCGGTGACGCAGGATTTCCAGACCGGCTGCTATTCCTGCCACAGCCAAGTGGCACATTTGTACAGCCCGTTATTCAATTTATACCCAGAGCTGTAGTAACTGTGAGAGCCAGGAGCATAATTTTATACCCCAATTATTTTAAAATCAGGTTCTCAAAGCATCATAATTATGCTGCAGAGTCAATATCCTGCCGCGATGAGTCAGGTCCACCCTGAGCCATTGCTCGGGGCTGTCTGAAGGCTCACGCACAGCCTGCTGCATTTACTTTCAATTTTTACAGTTTCACTCACAACAACAAACTTCCTAAAAAAAATGCCCTTGCTTTAAAAGCAAGGGAGGACTATCAGGACCTGCAGAAGCTGAAGAGACCCAGCAGAATCTCTCTATTTAACCCGTGAACTTTGGGAGCACCAGGGCAGCCTCCCTGGTACTAAAGGAGAGAGCAGAGGACTGATGCCAAGTGACAGCTTGTAATTAAGGGGTAAGAATCAGTGTGTTTGAAAGGTGGTTGAACTGTTCTCCTGGAGGGCTGGAGGCCAAACCCCAGCCAGGCTTCCCAGGCTGGCCCTCAGGGGATGGAAAGTGAGTATGACAGCAGAAATCCCAGCTCCTTGATGCCTAGGGCAGTAAAATCACTCACACTGTGAGTTCAGGCTACAAAAAGGCTGTTACAGCTCTCCCAGATGTCACCTCAATGACTCATTTTTGACCAGCTCACACTTTCCATGCTCAGGTTGCTGAGCACAGGCTTTTCAGGGCTGCAGTCAGGAACAGAACCCACCCTGTGCCATGGCTGCTGTAGCCCATTTCAGCAGAGGAAAAAAAAAAATAAAAAGGCTGATATGCAAGGAGCAACTATATCAAGCTTTTTCCAGCCTCATACAGGAAGATCATTTTACACTATTATAAAGTTAAAAGAAAAACCCATCACAGAAGGTCACACAACAGCCAGGGGCAGGTACCAGCCTCAGGTCTCAGGTTCTGATCACACACTGCCCACAGAAGTTGAGAAAAATCTCCCCTTAGGAAAGAACAAACTCAAGAGCTAAGGATCAATACCCTTGACTCAGCTATTGAACAATTTTCCTTGTGATATTGTCCCATAACTGAGAAATAAAAGAAAATGAACAACCTACCATAAGAAAGCCAAGCCAAACAAGCAATGGCAAAAGGATGACCAAAGGCATTACCTGGAGACCTCCCCTACCTCCCTAAAGACCTTCCTTAGGTTCTCTACATCAACTTTATCCCCCACCAAGATGTCTCCTCGAAGAAAGAGATATCAAAGAGATGCTGGAATTGGTCCCAAGTGTGTCAAACACTCGGACTTTGGGAAGCAACACCAAGCTTAGAAGCTCAGCCACCTTCCCTGTCCTGCAGAGCTCCCTGGAGGAGAATACAGTGACCTCCCATGACTGGCAGTGCTGCACCCAGACTGTGCTTGGATTTATTTATGCCTTCAGAAGCAGCAGCATAAATGTGAAACAGATCCCCAGGACCTAAGTCAGCAGTTTTTAAAGGCAGTGCTCACACCTTGATTAATGCAGCAGCTTCCCTCCTGGCCCAAAGCAGTCTGGCTCAGCTTTATCTATCCAGAGTAGCTCTGCTGCAAAGACCATTCCCTTTATCTGTCACTCTGATCCCATGTCTCCACAGCATCCCTGCCTCTCAGGAGCTTTCCATCAGTATCTACAGATGGTTGTCAAACCCCTGCTCCAGCATCTTCTTTTCTAAGTTGAAGAACAGTGAGAGCTCGTATTTCACCATTCCCTCTCTCCCCTCTTCTCCCAACCCTGACAAAGTGATCTCTTCAATGTGATGGTTTTAAGACCTGTTTACATTGAAAGTTTAGAAACCCCCAATATTTCTATTTATGTCTATTTATTTATTTATTTTAGCAGCTTTGTGGCCACCATTATTTTCCATAACACTCATTGCTGCTCTAAAAACTGTCTCTTTTTAAAATCAGCAGTTTTCACAGTGTGGGTCATACCTACTGACTGACAGCTAAGCAGATTTAAAAACTCATCAGGCCTTAGGGAAATAAAACTAGATCAAAAGTTAAAGCTCCTTAAAAGTGCACAGTTCACACGCTTGTGGCTCCAAGGCCACTGTGTCAGTCAGTGACGTTGGGTGCAGCCCTACAACTTAATCACACATCTCATCTGCCACATCTCCTTCACTGAGACATTTTTATGCAGATGCTTGCACAGCTGAGTTTCATGACTGAGCTTAGATCCCATCTGACAGTGATTCAGCAGCTCATGAACATGTGCCCACACTGCAAAACCACCACAATCCTCCCAGCGCGGAGCAGATGGAGCTGGGGAGCTCCCTGTGCCTGCTTCCATGGGCTGGCCACTGCCGGCAACAGCCAGGGGAAAGGGAACAGGAAATCACAAGAGTGTGGAAATCAGCTCTCCTCAGGGCAAGCCCCAAAGGCACTGCGAGGGGCTGAGGAATGAACACCGCTGGGGGAGACAGGGCCAACAAGTCACATTTACCGTGCCTGATCTTTTTTCCATTATTAGACACAATTTGACGTCACTTACAGAATTTAAGAGCTCATTGTAAAGCAGACGTTTATTCCAGCTGAAGGATGGAAGCAGTCCAAATGCAATCCAGCACCACTGGAGCTATTAAATCTTGTTAGAGTTCACTGGGCAGCCAAACACTGGCTCGAAGCAACTCGAGGCAAAGGGGAGGGGGAGAAGTAACACCACGGCAAAGTGTGCACACACTCACCACCTTTTCTCCTTATATTCCAGAATATCATATTGTTTCTTTGTACCTACCATTCCTGTTACTCCTTTAACATCTGGGAGAAGAAGACTAGAGTCCCTTTCTTCTCCATTGTAAGTGATGCAAAGCCAGCCAGCCCTTTCCATCCACACACAGACCCCAAAGGGATCAGGTGAAGTCCATCAGCTGAACTTTGCTTGGAAAATTACCATTTCAAGTCCTGCCATGCCTGGAGGTTATGCAGTAATGAACTAATAAAGAAGCCATTAAAAGAACTAATAAGCACACTCAAGTCACACGAGTTCAGAGGGAAAGACAAACCAGCCTCAAATCCTTTTGCTGATACTGGGGATAAAGATGAATATTAAAAAGCATCTGACATTAAAGGTTAAACGTTTCCAAGTAGTCTGCATGAAGAGAGCAGCCACAAAGCTCAGCATCCTGAGGCCTCACTGCAGAGCCAAAGGATAAACTCACAGATGAGCTAAAGGAACTGGACAGAGCCTGCTCTTAACAGGGTTGCTCTTAGTCCAACCCTCTCAACATTACAAGTTGAAAACAGGCAAACGCTACACACACAAAAATATAGATGAGTAATGTATGTTTTATATATAGACACATATATTTAAACACACATATATATTCACACAGGGAAACAAACATAAAAGCACCCCTGACAATGTGGCGAGTGCAGCGTGTTGGCTCAGAACAGACGCATTAAATCACTGTAAAGAAAAATCCATGCAATGCCACAGGCAAAGAGTATGGACAGGATATTCCTTTCACGGGTGGCACATCCATTATCTGAAGGGCCACTGGAATGCAGAAACCTGCACAGTGTGGGCAGCAGTGGCAAGGAGGTGGGAGGGTGGCCAAGTTGAAAAAACAAAATAAACTTATCTAATTTCCAGGGTAGCCTCCCTGGGAGGTTATTGCATTTATAGTTCAACAGCTCCAACAGCTCCAATCCCTCTTCCTGATGGAACTCAGCAGAGTGAGCAGAAGGGAGTTTGGTGCAGTTCCCACCAGCTGGTCAAGGCTTCACTTGTATTAAACAGTAAAATGCCAACAATAAATCCAACCAGGCTCTTAATGTCCATGTCCAGACCTTCCCTATTTTCTCTTTCTCTCCATCAGCTGCTGCACTGGAAATTACAGTTTTTTATTACAACAACAAGAGCAGGAAGTCATGAAAACTCCCACTCTTTCATCTTACCAGTCACTAAGCATGAAAATAAGAAATTGAGAGCAGTGAGGCTGAAGTCCAAAGAGTGTAAAGTCTGCAAACTGCTGCTGACCAGCTCACCCAGAGGGTCCCCATGCACCCAGCAGAGCACAAACCCTGCCCAGACTGCCTTTGAAGACAAATGGCCTTACAGCTAAAAGTGATCAGGAAACAGGACTATTTATGGTCTTTAAAAGAAAACATTATGATGAAGAAAAACGCTTCCAGCTGCAGAAGCAAGGATTGTCTCGACTGTTTACAGACGTAAAAGGCTTTTGCTGTCTAACCTCAGTTACCCCCACTACAATTCGAGCCCCTCCCTTGTGCTGGTCTCAGGAGAGGCATCATTTGCATTCTTATTTATATTCTTCCTCAGTTCCTTATTTCCATGTTCAAAGACACATGGGATGCCTCTTTCCCTTGTGTGTCTTCAAGCCTTCTCCTAAAAATCCGCACATGTAAGACTGGTGTGAGCCACAGCATTCCTAAAGAACGAGAAGGGTAATGCCACGTCTGTGACTCTTGTTCCTACACCCCTGCAGCCCTATCTCACCTCCCCCAGAATGGCAGCCACACCACTCATTCTCCATTTTATAGCTTATTCAGAGGCTTTTACACTCATCCTTTCCAACTTACAGCCCATTTCAGACTATTTCTCTAAGTTAATTTGAATTTTTATCTCCAAATACTTGCAGATCCACTAAATCTGCTTTTGAGACACAAAAAAAAGCAATTTGGGATTTGAGTCAACATTGGACAGACCCAAGATTGCTTCCTCAGTAACTCCCTACTCAAACTGAAAAGGGACATCAAGAGCTACTCCACTTCTTCAGTAGTTACAGCCCTGATGGAAAGAATATTTTATTACCTCACTTCTACAAATACTTCATGGACAAGGAAACAAGCATTCAAAGCTGGCTTCAAAATACAACTTCACCAAGGAAAACTCTGTATGGTTGCAAAGGCTGTGTTGTAGCACTGTGATACTTCTCTGTAATACTGGTTTCATTAGGCTGAAATTTGCCTTGCCTAAAGGCAAAATAGGGAGAGAGAGAAAATAAGTCCCACTCCATCAGAAGAAACTTGTAATGACACCTAAAATCCTTCCATGGGAAGCAAGACAGACACAGCAGAGAAGGCTGATGAAGAATGGTGCAATTGAGAGGCCATTTTGCACAAGAGCAGTAAATGTTTAATATCTTTGTTGTGTCTTTCATCCATAACACCAACAGATTAACAAGGTTTCTGTGGCTGGGTAATTTCTTTGGAGTTTTGATCTTGGAAATAATTACACTGAATATTTCATAAGCGCCTTTGAAAGTTTTGTTTCTTTTTTAATAAAGAAAAAAGAATCGCTGGCTGGTCTTGGACTGCAGCAGGGTAATGAAAGTGCACAGCTAATCAATAACCACTTTCTGTTCATTATTCAGCACATTTTGGGCTGGGGTTATTTCTTCCCCTCTACCATTCTGTATCTCACACATGGAGGGATGGTGCATTTTTAAACCATCAGATCTTACTGTTTTTATTAATCATCTTTAATGTTAACTACAACATGGAACACCTGGTCTCAAATACCACCTACATCATTTAGAGCTTCTTGGGTGTTTTCAGCTGATCCAGCCAAGGCAGAGTAGGCCAAAGTGAACAACATGCCAGACCAGTTCAGTTTCTTCTTTAGTCTGGGTAACAACTTGCTGTGTGATTTCTGTCCCTTATGCCTTTTTTAAGAAGCCTAAAGAAGGGTAAAGCTTCTGTTTTAAGTCACTTGGACAGTCCCAGCTCCAGACTCCTCCCTGGGTCCAGATGATGATGGGTCCAGACCCTTGGCTTTGCCCAATGCCCAGCTGCTGCTCCCAAAGCTGCACCTCCTCAACACACTCAGGACCTTTGCACATTCCTCCAAACCAGGACAAAATGGCCAGTTCAGGCAAGGAGAGACCTCAGGGATATTGCCAAGTGTTATCCACATCCCCACTTCTCACCTCCTTCTGGGAAAACCCAACACACACCCTTCCTACTCCCTCCCCCACCTTAGAAGAAACCACCCCAAGGACACACTATGATCACTTAAAATAGAACTGAAACTGGAAACCAGGACCCAGGTTCAGAAACTGAAACCAGGACTTGGGAAGGAGAAAGGCACGTGGATGAATCCATCAGACCATGCTCACTTTCCACGAGCACAAGCAGAGCAAAAGCAGCTCCCACAAGACAGAGTTCTCCCTTTAAGAAAAATCAAACCCTTATGATTAGAGAGCAGTTAGGCTGAAATCTGCCTCAGACATCAAAATGCCCACTGTAACTCCCAATCTCCCTTAAGATCCTGATTTATTAGTTTAGCTAGAAACTTGGACAAAACTCACTATTTTTTGGTGCTTTTGTTTTCTTCTAAATAACCAAGTTTTCATGACAAAGAAATGGAAGTGGACAGTCTGTTACACACACGGAGTACAGAAGGCAAACAGAAAAATAACAATAAGTGATGAATTCCCCCCAAGCCAAGGACAGGAGTGGTGCCTAAGGACAGAAATGCAGGTACTGGCAAGAAAAGAGGAGCCAGCTCTGTCTGACTGAGTCACCCTGAGTAAGCACACAAGGAGCAGAGTGCCTGGCTGGGAACTCCTTGCAGCAGCTCCCAGGGTTTGGGAGATGCATTAAAGCTCTGCCCTGGGCTCAGGGACAACCATCATTATATCCCTCACTGGGGGAAATTGAGATATAGGGAGAAAAATTAACTAGTTCAACATCCAAGAGAGAATTGGTGACAGAGCAGATGCAAGAGGTTCTGGGTCCAACCTTTGCCACAAAATAATTTTTTTATAAATAGAGGAGTAAGTTCAGTTTCCCTGATAACTAGGCCAGTTCTGCAAGAAAAAAATGTGAAAGAATTTTTTTTTCTTACCATGCCTTTCAAGTTACCAGTAATTTCTGCAGAAAAAATAATTCTTGAAAATATCGAATTTCTCCAAGAGCCCAGAGGTTCTCTGCACAGACAGAGGTTCTCCTGTTGCTCACAGACATATCCTTTTCCTGATGGAAAATACCTGGAAGCTTCAAGAACTTTGCTATTTTGTTGAAGTCTAGGTAGATCCAGGTTTGATTGATGCAACAAATTGAATAAAGATTGGCAGGGCTGCTCAGGGAGCCTGTGACCAAGTGTGGCTTCATGACACTTCACGGCCACAACCAAGCACTCACCCCTCCCTTTTCTACAAGGGCTACAGATCTCCTGCTTCTACAAATGACAAGGGAAGAAATTACTCAAGATCAAAATATGCTGAAACCCCCACTTACAACAGAACTCTGAAAGCCTCATGCAAATAATCCCTCATGGGGATAATATTCTCAGATGTAATTAACGTTGTTCTCTGAACCCAATATTTGCATTAATATCTTGGGAATCACAAACCAAACTCACTTTTCAGCTGTCAAATCCACAACACAAAACTCTAAAAGAAACCCTATGGCCTTTTATCTGATCCACTTTGCTGCAGAACCCCTCCCACAGCCTCTCCCACTGTCACTGGTTTTGGAAAGCCAAGGTTTGGCTTCTCGCAGTCTCCTCTCCAGGAAACAATTTGCCTTCCTACAGAATATTTCTAGATGTAGCAAAGCATTTAACAGCCACTGTGGTTTCAGCCCAACAGAGAGCTTTCCCAAGGGCAGATTTCTCATCTTCCTTGAGAACTTGTGTGGAGTTTCGTGTGGTTTTATTCCTCAAATTAAATGAGATTTCAACTGCCTTCAACTATGAATTCAACTCACAAGTCAGTCGAGGTGTCCTGTAACAATGACATTCCGCACATATAGGTCAAAGTAAAGCAATTTAATGTAAATCAAAGAAGCAAAATCTGTTTCCCAACCCCTGAAGCCCCTTCAAATAAATTTTTTCCCTCTGTTCCCCAACAAATATCCAAATTGTTTCCAGGGTGTTCTTTTTTGAAGCATCCTTTATACGAAAGTGTTACAAAAGCAAGTTCACAAAAGGTTAGGGCACAAAATTTTCCTTTTCATTAGATGTGCCATAGGATGGAAACCTTGTTCCAGCCTGGCACCAGCTGAGGGAGCCAAGCCCAGAGCAGAGAGTGTCAAACCCCAGCAGTTCAGATTTCAGGGACTGAGTGATGCAGCGCCCTGTCCCAGGTTTACACTTCTCACTATGGCCTGGCCAGTTTCACACCTTGGGAATGTCTCCATCCTGGCTGATCCAGCTCTGTGTGTCAGCTATCAGATGGCAGGAGCTCTGCACAGCCCCACATGCCCTTCATTAAAGGGCATTACAGCTGTATTTATATCTGACATAAATCTGCTTTGTAAACAGTGACCTGATTCAGGATCTGGACTTTCTTAGATGGCCTCACATCCAGAGCACACGTGTCTGCTGGCCCTGAGGGCAGCACAACGGGAGGAGATGCTGCTCACCCTCCCAGAGCCTCTGAACTGGCAGGTGGAAAGTCAAAACCACCAAAAGCTGGAGGGTTTGGCATTACCCACGAAGTGTAACAGAGCAGAGGAGCCAAAGGGCTTCAACTTGATCACAACAAGGCATGAAGGACAATTAGTCTGAGCAGCAACAGTTACCTGCAGACTACAAGTAATGCAGGTGTCTGAGTGACAGTAAGGTTTGGATAGTTTAGTCCAAAATTCACTGCAAGTGCTGGCTCAAAGTCAAAGCAATCAGTAGCTGAATTGAAAAAAATATCCAACTTCTCACTCCAGGCACCAGAGCCTGTTATCTCATTTCTATTCTTCTATTTGCTGCCAACTCAAATCATGNAAAAAAAAAAAAAAATCAGACCATTGGACTTGTTCTTAGAAGTGTTAAGCTCTTGCATATGAAGTTAGTGTTATGCACTGAGCCCATAAACTGCTGCTGAAGTAGAGTCATGACATAACCCCAATTTAATGTGAATCAGGTCGCTACAGTCAAAGAAGTGTTTTTCAAAATGTTAATTAATTTTTAAGAGAATAGATTAGAGGGGGTTCTCAAAAGAATACTTTGAGGAGACAAGCTAGAGAGGATTGTCCATTTTATTAATACAGCAATTTAACAGCTATTCAACATGTAATAACTTCCCATTAAAAGTCAACCCTCCCCCTTTTCCAGCAGATTAGCCACCCATTTGTCAGACACAATACAGCTTCATTAGCCTAAAACTTCAATTTCTGCTCTTCAACACATTTGCTTTTGTTTAGCTTCTGTCGGTAAGCAAAAATCCTGACTGACAGCAAAATCCAGAAATCAAGCAGTGCCTTAGCCTTCCATGAGTTCCAGAGGGTATTTTGACGTGGCATTCCCAGCAATTCCAGCTGTGACAGCACATCCAGTCAACTGCTGCAAGAATCAGGTAGGAAAGCCCGGGATCCATCTAAACAACGTTGCCCAAACCCACAGCAAAGGCTCATCTGGGAGCTGTTCCTTGGCTGGAAGAGCTCATAAATGATGCCTTTTTCCTGCCAAGGATGACCCAGCAGCACCTCAGAACCCGCATGGAATTGGGGAGTGTTGTTGGAAAGAGGACAAACAGCAATTTTCCCAGAAGGTTCCCAGTACAACCTTGAGTTTTCAGATTAAGCATCGTCAACACACGTGTAACACACGAGGAGACACGTTGTTCTGGGTGGAAATGTTCAGCCTGTGCTGAGGCTCCACAGACCTGACCAGGAGCAGGTGAGAACTCGGGACAGAAAGCAGGGACAGGTCCTGGATCTGGGCACCACCCGCATACAACCCTCAGCACCTCTGAACAAAGGTACACCCAGGTGTGTTATGAACACACAGATAGAAGAGACACTAAAGCTCCTGAAGGACAACTCAAGAAAATGTACAAAACGTATTTATATAAATATATCAAAAATAATATATAAAACAAAAGCAGCTGTATGAGTCCAGTAGGAAGGTCTGAGCACTACCAAGTGGAGATGCTCCACACAAAAGCAGCACAGCACCAACCCCGTGCTCCCTATTTGCCTCATTGCTGCAACCTCAGACCTCATCACAAATTGACTCTGCATGGATTTCACTGCAGGATCAGACAGCTCTCGGAAATCTGTGTTAAAAGATAACAGAAACAGAAAGAGGTTATGACTAAGGCTAGTACCAAAAGCTAAAGCAAACAAAAACATTCCAGTCTAACAGATTGATCTGCAAAGACCATTCAAGCAACTCCTAAAACTGCAACAGCCACATGCACAGGTTTCAAGAGAAAGGGACACCTTTCCTCCAGCTCTTGCAATTTTAAGGAATGAATCCAGGCATCAGCAGAAAGGGAACTTCAGGATATATTCAGCTTTGGTTTCTAAGAGAATATTTATCATGTCATGTGAGATCAACATTTTTAGCCAACTTGGGAGAAAAGAGACAAACTGCAAAGCTGCCCTAAAAATACCAGTCATGGTAATTACAGGGAAGAAAAGCAAAGCATAAGCAATGGCAGCACTAACAATCCACATCTTTAGTGACAACCTGCTAACAGGTTTTTTTAATTACACAAACCACTTCCAGAAGATTGGCTCAGTTGTTCAGGTGTGCAATTTATGTGTTTCAGGTTTGAGTTTGGTTTTGTTGTTTTTTGGTTTTGTTTTTTTTAAAAAAAGGCATCAACGATCATGTAAATCCAGGACCTTACCCTCTGTTTTCTCACTAAAACACAAGCTTTTGTCCAGAACCAGCTGCCTCTCCTTCCTCAGGACAGCACTATTCGCCTTCAGCATTTTTAGTAAAATTAAGATCAAAGCCATGTGGTGGTGACAGTGGCTCTTCCCAAAGCACAAGCCAGAACATAAACCAGCTCCAGCTCAATGAGTAACTGCAGGGCTTGCAGGAGTCAACAGTTGTAATAGGAAACTTATTTTTGTCACCAAAACCAGCAAGAGTGACTCACAATAGGCCTGGGGAGCCTCATTGATGAGTTTCATTGTTACTCAGTCCCTTTTCATCCTTAATTTTCAAAAATACCCTGAGTGACAATAATGACAAGAGACTATAATAGCCATAATTAGCTAAAGGCAGAGAAAACTTCCAAGTTCCCAAGTAAGCAAAATTGCTGCTTCTAAAAATGCAGCAGAAATGAGTGATGCAGTTGATCCCTGTTGATCACTGAAATTAGAAGAGAAAAGTCTATGGAAATTGGCCATTTTCTTCTGCACATTCAGCAACAACATCCTGATATCCCCATCAGGAGAAATAACACAAGCAAGGGCTGTTCAGAGACTTGGCTTCCAGGATGATTTACTGCTAAATACATTAGAAGCATCTCCCACTGACAAAACAAATAGTGATTTGCTTGGTTTGGTACAGTCAGGTCTTTCTCAAGCACAGCTTAATGCATTTTTTTCCCCAGTGATGATAAAGAGGACAAAAGGACAACTGCAAGCTTTGAAAATGAGTTGCCAACAAAGTGATGGCTCACTAATTACATTTTAGAAAGTCTTCCTTGCACTTTACACCACTGAAGGAACACTCAAAGCGACTGAAAGCACCAACAACACTAAGAAACCAACATGAAATTTGCTCGGTTGACTTGGTCCATGCAAAGAGTGAAGTAGAAGAGAGGACTTGTTAAGCCAGTGATCAAATTTAGGACAACTATTGCTCTTTAAAACACCAAAGTTGGCTGAAATCTTTATTTAGGACTCATGTCCAGCAGCTTTCCTCTGAATAGGGGATCACATGGAAGCTAATTTCTTTGTGGAGTTTATTTTGAGCTGGAAATATTTTCCAGTTCCACACCAACAGACAAGAGTGTAACTACACAGGCTACAGGACAATGACTGAATATTTGAAACCTGTCATATTCTGCTACAGGGGAAAGTAGAGAAAGCTGCATTTCCTCTTTTACAGTACTTAGTCCTGAAAATGTTTATTCTTCCAAAACAAGGTCATGTGCTCCTTTAGCACAAAAGAACTCAACTAAGCAGAGTACAGGTTCTGTCCCATTCATCATCCCAGACAAGAGGAGATAATCAGATTAGCCAAATAGTTACAAATTGGCCATATCTGAAGGAGAGGAAAGCAATTTTCTTATATTCCTCTCCCTGGCAATCACCTCCAAGATTTTCAAAACAGCAGTGTCAGCCTCCCAAGCACTTCCCACTACTGAGCTCCTCTGGGATTCAGGGATGAATTCCTCTGGAAGCCCTAGGTTAGCTTGTCACATTTACTGGAGAAAATGGTTTGCTAAGATGATGTGGTAAAAGCATGCATTAATACCTGCTGCTTTATCCACACCTCCAGCAATGTTCTCTAAGACCACTCTTGTGACTGGCTACAAAAACCCCTGCTGGGAGCAGCTCTTCCACTCTTTTCACCCAGACCAACATGCGCAAGGGGAGATCCCAGGACAAGGACAAAGCAGATGATTTACTGTGGTCCTGTAGCTTCTTCCACCCCAAGTGTCCCAACACCTCTTACTTCTGAAATGCTTCAAGAGCAAGGGCAACAGGAGCATTCAGGAAGAAAGTTATGGAGCATAAGGAGGTTTTAAAAGTCCCACATGCAAGAACAGAGCAAACTACAAAGTGTGGTATTTGCACCAAAGGCAACTGTGTCCAAAACTCCACCTCAGCCTCTTGTTTAGGGCTTGGGGTGCTCTAGGACCAAAGCTTAAGTTACCACTTGAAGCTCTAAAAGTGGAAGAGGATCAGTTAACCAAATTCTTTTATACCTTTAGAGTTCAGTTCTTACACCCAAAGACATTCACACCATCTGCACTGGACAGTCTCTGGAAGAAGCTCCCTGAGCTGGTGCAGCAGACGAGCACAAAGTTATGACAACAGCAAACACAACCCTCTGACAGCTCTTCAGGTGATTGACAGTCCTTCCAGATAAAAGCCTTGTTCAACACAGAACCATCAGCTAGACAATATTTTTTCTGTGAATGGTAAGTTGCTGGTTTGCTGGAACACAAGGGACCTTGTTCTCCCCCTCCTAAGACACCATTAATCCTGAATGCAGGGGCTAAAATATCTCAGCCTGGTGTTGTCAGTGTTGGGAAATACTGGAAACCAGAGTGCTTTGATGCACACTAAGGACAGCTGAAAGAAATGTCAGCAGCTTTTATTTTTAAAAGCACGTAGCTCTGTGCCCAGGGCCAGGAACACTCCTGCTTCCCTTTGATGTTTTAGCATGTATTGATTCTCCTGAAAAAGATGGCAGAGAAGCTTTCACTCAATAGTTCCCTTTTGGGGGCCAGTCACGGAAGCCCCTCTCCTCCTTTACTCCCCAGACCAACTTTCCCACCTCTGGGATCACTCCCAGCTGTATCACAGACCCCAAGGTCCATCCTTTAGCCTGTCTGGAAACACCAGTTTCTGCAGTTGGCTCTACCTGGAGAGATGCAAACATGGAAGGAGGGTGTTTGTTACAAACTGAATCATTCCATGAGATGCCTGATCCACTTCCAGACCCCTTCCAGACAGAGGAATAAGATCCCCAGGGTGCCTGGTGCCCAGCTCAACTGACTGCACACCACAGAGTCCCAGAATTAAGAGCCAAGCCAAAAGTGGACATGAACACTCTTCAAAAGGTCTGAGATGTTTGATTCAGGCTCATTAGCTCAAAAAACAACAAATTTCACTGTGAGTGTCACTGGGACTGTGCAGAAATTCCCAGGACAACATCATCCCAGGCAGTACAAAGCACACCAGGATGGGCAGCTGCCTGAAGGGCTGAGACACTGCTCAAATCGACACCCCCTGCTCCAGACACACTGAAAACAGGAGGAAATTGCTCCCAGCAGCTCACACCACTGCACCTTTGCTGCTCCCTCAGTTCAGCTTATCCAAGACTCCATCCCAGCAGTCTTTAACAGGAGCAGGAATGGAACGTGTCCATCTCTCCCGTTATGGTTGGGATGTCACATGCCCATTGCTCCCATTTTTCCTCTTGGAAATCCACCACCAGCATCTTTCCATGCAGAGCATGTGACTCTCTGCTTAGGAAAAAAAAAGCCCCACATGACTGTTTTTCAGGTCTTGAAAAATACTTTTGCCTGATAGATGTTTTTTTCTGGAATTAGTTTCTAAATATAAACTCTATCTACCATGTCAAAGGCAGAGCTAAAGACACCAACAAGTCAATACATTAGAGGGTTTATCTTATTAGAGGTTTTAGAGCTGCTTAATAATGAGTTCTGGTAACTGCTGCCTGTATATGTTTATTATTGTAAATGAGTTTTTTTAAAAAATACAATCTGTAACAGCATAACTTTCCCCCTCAGCTGCATAAAAACACTGTGCTCCAATCAATAGCATAGGGAGCAAGAAACTAAAAAAAGATCAGCAGAAGCCATAAAACAGAGTAAATCATGTTCTGAAAACAGCTCTACTGCCACCATATTTTATAGAAATTCTATTTAAAATTCATACAGAGATAAAAAAATTAGATATACCAAAAAAAAAAAAGAAAATCTGGACAGGAGATAGAGCAAATAAATTGCATTCTCTGACAAGCAGGATAAGAAAAGCAGAATGGTAGACTAGAACCTGACCTTTAAGGGTCAGTCACATTTTCCATGTGCTGTTAAATATCTCTTCCAAAAGCAGGCGAGGGTGTGGGGCAGCGAGAGAATCAATTCATAAAACCATAAAATAACCAGTGAGAAATTCTTATTTTACCAACCAGAGCAAATCTCCCATTACTTCCCTAGACAAGAAGAAAGTTTAGCATCACTCTGCCAATATTGGGGCATTCAGAGGTTTCACACATGAAAACAGACAAGCACTTCCATCACATAGAAGAACAGGCATTCCTCCCTCTCCCAGTCCAGAGGCACTGAAGGGCATCACAGCAGCTGAGTCCACAGAGCACCACAAGAGCACAAGCATTTCTTTAGCCAATAAAAACAAAATGCAAAACAAAGCTACAAATATAAACTCAACCTGGACTGTGAGCCCACTGCTTAGGGAACAAGTTACTTGCTCTTTAGCTTTCCTGAATAAGTCATTAAGAGATGCTGACATGTGGAATCCAAGTTGTTGCCACCTTATTACACGGACACAGGAGCCACAATTATTCCACAGAGCCCTCACCCCTTCAGCATCTCCAACCAGTAAGGAATTCAAAACTTACTAAGAATATCTGGCCATTAGGATTCCACATTAACTTAAAACAAATAGGATGAAAGCTTAACTTATACAGCTTTGCTTTTTTTTTTTTTTAAAAAAAAAAAAAAGGTTGAAAAAGGTACAAGTTTCACTGCTTTTCCTGCTTGCTCTGTTCACAAAATCTTGGAACATCTGCAGGAACTGCCTCAGCACCATATCCCAGGGTTTACTTACTATTTATTCCCAGGCAAATTTCAAACCATCACCCCTTTCCCAGAGCTGGATGAGAAGAGCCAGTGGCTGCCCACCTTCAGCCGTGCCCCCAAACATCCCCAAGTGTTCCCAGGCTCCAGGTCCTGTGAAAGGTGCCAGTCACCGACCCTCCTCCTCCACAAATGCTGCTTATCTCACCTGCAGCAAAGATTTCCTTCTTTTCTGGCCTAAGGTTACTTCCAATTAGAGCTGGGAAGATGAAAGGAAAGCAGATCCAGAGGCATGGTTGGAAGGAGAAGTAATTAGGATGTTGGCAACCAAATCAAATCAGAAGATACAGCTTTTAAGGAGTCTCCCTCTATTAATCTCAGTCTGAGAGGGTGATAAAAATGTTTCTATTCTAATAATGATCTTTGAAGAAGAATCTCAGTATTTGGTACAAGGGAAAAAAAAATTCCCAAACAGAACAAAATAAGCAGCATTTCCATTTATTCCCATGTCCTTGGCTATGCCAGGTGAGATTCCCTCCACTGCATGTTTCCATGCACAACTCAAAAATCAGAAATACCCCTGATCTAAATCTCAAAGATGGATTTGAGACACTGTAGGCAGGAGATGCTCCCCATGAAAAGCAAATGCAGCAATACTGTCATTCTCTTTGAAAAGCTGGTGATTTAGCATTGTTGTTTTTCCAGGAATTTTTATTTAATGGCACATTTTTTTTCTTTTTACCTGTCTGCCAGCTTCCCTAGAAGAAAACAAACAAGCCTCTGCAACTAATCCTTAGCTTTGCCAGTTCAAAAGAACCACTGCATTACCACAGCATATACTAAATAAAAAGAAAATTACAGTTTCTGTTTGGGGAAGGGGAAAATATGAAGCACATGTTGGTCCCTCTGCCTCTCCCCTCCATCCCTGAAGCATCACCTGCACTGACATCCTTATAGATCCAGGGCTGGTGCTGCTCTCTTTGCTTTGGAGAAGCCTCTACAGTTTGGTGATGCACTGATGGGGCATAAAAACCACGTTAGGACAGAGAGAGAACTGTCTGTGAAATACAGAACTGGTGTGAGAAGTTGCCACAGATAAAAGGGAACTGCTGAAGTGTCTTGAGATCCACAGTGCAGAGACACTGCAGCACAGCCAGAGGGAACATGGAAGCAAATGGATTTAAGTGCTCCCACAAACCTGAAGCTTCCAGACAAGAAATTACCAGTAATTACTAATAATATAATTTTCATGCAGCACTCATCAGCATGAACCAGTTCTGTCCTCACAACAAAGAGGAACAACAAAAGCCACAAACAGTTACTAAATTAGCTGATTAAGATCTCTGGGATTTTTTTTTAAACTTTCATAACCATCAAAATTGGTCTGAATGCACAAACATGATTACAATAAAGAGGCCCAGATGTTTTCTGGACACAACCTCACGCTGTCCAAGGAAGCTCTTCCAAGGGAATGAAGCCTGCTCTCCTGCTCCTCCCTTCACAGGGAGAACTGCTGTTCAGGAGGAATTCCAGAAACTGTAACTCCAGTTTCAAACATGCTCCTCTTTAAAAGAGCACACACTTACCAAACAGCAGGGGTAGCTCAGCAGACTGTCCAGATCACAGCTCACACAAAAAACATCCCACAAAAAAACTAACAGCACAGTTAAGAGGTGCCAACTGAGAGCCCAGAGGCTGCAACTAATTTTCCTCCTGTGCCTGTCTCTATTCTCATCAAATTACAGCCCTGTAAGGCAGAAAGTCCAGCCACCATCAGATCTCTCCTTGTTAAGAGCCAGGCAGAGGCAACATGACCTACGGAACAGAGCAGACCTGTCTGTGTCAGAAATTTAACCTCCAGGATGGAAAGATCCAAAGGCTCCTACTGATGAGGAAGGTGGTCCTGAAGAGAAGAGAGGCATAGCAGGACAGAGGATGCTTCACCCAGCTCTGCAGAGCCCTTCCCACTGCATCCTGCCAGGAGCTGGGGCACCAGGACAGGACAGGAGCCCTTCCCTGGCCCCAGGAGCAGAGCCAGACCAGGACATGGCTTATTCCAGGGACATTTTTAGCACAAAGAAGGGAAGAGCACATGAGCAATCCTGTATTACTGCGTCCATGCAGTCTCCAGAACTTCAAACTCTGTAATGACATGGTTCCTGGAAGAGCACTTCTAACTGAATTAGAGGACATCTCGTGAGCACACCCTTGGCAGCACGACGACCATGATGTGGAAAGACTCGTGACTGCATGATCCAGGCCCTCCATAATAGAGTTAAGAACCCTTTTTAGCAGAGGTGAGAGGCAGGTCTTTTAAAAGAAAGTTGCTCTACAGTTTGTTTTGTGTTTGAGGGGTTTTTTAGTATTTTTTTCCTTTGCTCCTCCCTTATTCCCTTTAAATAGTAAAACAAATCGCTGTTCTTCCTCCTGTACCAATATTGGTTGTGCTGCTGAGAAAGCTCTTGTAGCAGAGCAATATTCAACTCAATTAAAGCTGAAGCATGGACTCAGTTTTCTTTTGAGCAGGAAGGACAGAGACTCTTAAGAAGCTTCACCCTGCACTAACCAGGTTTGGCATGGCACAGACACACTCGATTTAGGAATTCTTTTGCAGTAGAAGAAGAGACTTTCCACAGCGACAAACATTTTATACACTTGTCCAAACTAAAACATCCATTTGACAGGAGATTCAGCCCATCCTTGGATTCATTCATGCTCTGAACCGTGCCCCTAAAAGGAGAGTCAGTTATTCTTCTGCCTTAAACAAAGCTGTGTAAAAATGTTTGCTTCCAATGGAACAGGGAGACAGACACAGAGAGGAAACAAGCTGAGTCTCGAGCAGAATTCCTGGCAGATGGGTCAAGAGCAGCGGCTGTGTTCACAGAAAACACACACGTCTTCACACGCTTGGGGCTGCCTTGTGGAAAACATCACAAGAGACAGTTTACAGCAAAGGGAAAATGCACCATTTTGGACAACAGGTGTCAGGATACTGCTCTCCTGAGCCTCTCCAGTGCATGCTGCAGATGGAAGTCTCACCAGGCAGGGAAAAGGTCAGCATTACTAATGAAGCTGTACCAGTTTGTGACAGTGCCAGAAATATCATGCAGAAATACTCACCTTTACTGCAGAGTGATCACCATATGTATGAGAACAGCCCTCACCTGCCTGAGACCACTGCTCCCAGTCAGGCTTGAATTTCCTTGGCAGCACTGTGTCCCTGTGCACATCAGGAGCACATTTCTCCCATCATCTACACAAGGGATGAGAACCAAAAAGCAACGTGTCCTGGCCTCCATCCTTGATGTGAAACATGCCCCCAGTGCAGGGACGACTCAGGAAGACTGAACCTGAGCAGCCAGAGCCCAACAAGGCTGAAATCAGAGTTCATGCTTAATATACAAATGACCTGGTTTTACAGTGCTCATTGCGCACCACTTGGTGCGGCCAAGCCAAAAAGCAGCTCCACAGCTTCTCTGCAAGTCAGCCAGGAAAAGGGTTGCTGCTGGATTTACTAAACTGTGTCACGGAAAGAGCGCCAGATGCCTTATCATCACTGAAATGTTACAGAGATAACGTCCATGTGTCAGCTGCCTCCTGGAAACACAGCTAAGGCCACTTTTATGCTTATTCTGCACTGAAACCAGTGTATCAAATCTTTTATGCTAACAGAAGTTCCAGACACCCAGCAGAAAACGAGCATCAACATTACCACCACATACTTTGAACTGCCCTGGTCTCAGCAGGCTCTTCTCTCAAGATGTTGTAAGTGGTTCATTTTCCCCAGGTAGGGCCAGAGAGACCCAGAAATTGTTACAAGCAGAACAAGTAATGAGTTTAACAAATCCCTTATGCCAGTTTCACTTAAAACGCTGCCCTAAACACAGTAGGTAGCAACAGTAATTAAATAAGCAACAACATTGTGCTCCCAGCATTTTTCTCATTGAAGGGCTGGAAAGCACTTGAAGCCTTTGTCAGTGTAGGTGCAGCTTTGCTCTCTCCTCCTGGTGAGGATGGAGAGGCAGCTCTCCATTTCCAGAGGAGCACTACACAGGTTAACAAGCACTCCAGTTTTCTCCTTTATAGCTCAGGGATACAGAGGACCATGAAGTGTGATGTGAACATCTGGTGAACACATACAGGAGGGCTGCAATGACAGAAGAGCATTAGAGATAATTGTGTCAGAGACGGAGCCAGTCCTAGAAGCCTTTTGTACATGAGTGCACTAAGGATTACTCTGAAAAATCAGCCTGTTGTAGAGCAGAAAGTACAGCAGCAAAAGGATAACTCAGCAGCACTGAATAGGTTGTCCAGAGAAGCTGTGGATGTCTCATCCCTGGGAGAGTTCAAGGCTAAAGATGGCTGGGACTTGGAGCAACCTGGTCTAGTGGGAGGTGTCAAGAGGGTTGGAACAAGATGACCTTTGAGGTCCCTTGCAACCCAGGCCACCCGGTGGTTCTACAATTATGAAGGAAAACAAGTCATTGTTTCTATTGTAGGCATCCTCAGCACCGTTTCAAAAAGCTACTCTACTGAAAGCCCCTTTTCAGCCTGGTAAGGCCAGCAGAATTCGGGAGCAGATCATCTCTGGGTGCTCAGCTGAACTTGCAACAGAAACACACCCTTACACAGAGTGGGGCCAGCAGCCAAAGTGCTGACAAGCAGGAAAGCTGTTTCCTTCATCCCATATTCAACAGGGTCATCTCTTCCCAATTGTTATTCCAAAGACTTGGTCCTTCAGCTATTTGCTATTTATGCACATTGTTAGTCTGAGCACTCCTCGTACTGTGTAAGCATTCACAAGTCTGCAAATAGGACTTGCTCTATTCATAAATAGCAGAGCTCCAACAGAGAAAGAGCCCAGCATTACTCAGAGCTATTGAGAGAAGGGAAATTAGGCAGCAGGTACAAAGAGAAAATTTGAGTGTGTGTGTTACATATTTAAAACGACATCAACATTTTTTCAAAGCCTCATTGGGTTTTGCATAGTTCAAGGGGTTCTTCGGATGGTTTTCAGTGGATCTTTTTTCAAAAGTTGCAGTTGTAAAGGTAAAATTATTACAAAAAAGATCAAGCAGCTGCTACCGTCACACAGTGGGAGAGAAAGAGGGTAGGCAGAAAATGAATACTATGTGATTAATATCCAAGTTTACTGTGGAACAACAAGAAAGTTGGGCTGAAAGGAGAAGGAAAAGTCAAACTAGGGAAAAAAAACACAACACACACACACACACACACCCCAATCCACAGAGTTTAGATCCTTATTGTATTGTCACAAGGGGCAGATTGCCTGGAACAAAGTCCCCAGAGCTGAGGAGGGACCAGTGCAGGGTGTGATGTGCTCACACTGAGGAGCGATGGCCATTTCCCTCCGTGCTCAAAGTGAAACGTGAGGGGGTTCATGCTTCCTGCCTGGAAAACACATGGCCCCTGCTAATAAATCCCTTCATTATTAAGATAATTTCTCATCCCAAGAAAGAAAAAAAAAAAAGCCATACCCACTGGAAACTACACTCAGTGAACTCAGCAACTAATTGACATAAAAACAATTCAAGATATTTATGATAATTTCTTACCTCATTATCTAAAACTACAAACCAGAATATTTTTCCTCTTCTCCTCCCCACAACTGACATACTGCACTATGGCTTCACTGCTGTTCCAAGGATTTCCCCCCCACCTGAGTCCAAGAATTAACTTGTCCCTTTAAACCCCAGTGTGTGAAGACACGAAGGGACAGAGCTTTCCTGAACCTGAGGCTGTAAATTCTAGGTAGGAGGATGGTTCTGTTTCGTGCTGCTTCAAGAGAAAAAGTGAGAGTGAAAACCAAGCACTGAACCTTTAGAGAAACCCTTTTTTGCTCCACCAATCACTTGGACTAAAACCAGCTCTGCACAGCCAGGCTTTGGCAATCCCCCCTCGTGGTGGAAGCCAACTGATCCACCTGCACTGCACCACAGGTACTTTTCTTCCAAAAGCATCCACTCCCCAGTTTTATCCTCTGCTGTACATGGCCATGATAACCTCTCCTCAGTCTAGGAAAATGCATAAAATAGTTACAGGTTGAAGCACACACAGGAACAGCAAAATAAAATGAGCATTTCTGACATTACTGTGCTGGTGAGTCATCAATTAATTCTTGTTTGTCAGCTCCTATAAGGGCCAAGATCCTCAAAGGCAGCTGAGGCCAACTGAGATGGCAGCCAGGCTTGGGCCCAGATGCCAAGAGCCAGAAATGCCTTTTCCCCCTTTAACTGTTGGCTGCCAACAACAGCAGAAAGGGATCAGAGAGGAACTTTAAGTGACAACATCCTCCCCTCCAACCTCTCTCCCAACACCAAACGCCAGCAGTATTTTAGCCAAGCCCAACTCTTCCCTCCAGGGAAGCAGCTCTTCCGTCACCAAAACCCAAGGTTTAGTTTCTGGTGCAGTTTTATTCCAGATTCCAGCCAGGAGCCCTCTCCACAGGTGACAGGTCTGACAGATGCCCAGATCCCACTGAAAACAACAGATCAAAAAGCACCACCACACTGACATGGAAGTACACAGGTCCTACAGAACAGGATTTGCTTCAAGCTGAGGCAGAAGGGGTTCAGGGAATTTGTTTGCGTGGTTTGCCCTTCATTAAGATCCTGTTGGCTGGGATGCACAGGGGAAAATCAGGGATGTATTTGTCCTAATAGCAGGGACCACATAATGATTTGCAGTCTCTGTGCTCGAGGCTCACACGTGTCACTTGTATTGAACACTTGCTTTATTTCCTTTATTCTTACTTCCCAGTTTTTCTCTCTTATGGCAACCTACTGTGTCCTTCATATACTTTTACCTTCTCCCCTACCATAAGCTCTGCTTGAACAAGGTTTTGCAGAACAGAAAAACCTGTCCCCTGCTGGAACCAGCTGGATCTAACTTTTTTGCCTAAGGAAACAGCCCTCAAATATAACAGTAACCCTCCAGAGCTCAGAGCTATGATAACTGGTGATCAATAACACCAAAAAAACCCAAGTCAGCAGGGACCAAGAGTCAAGTTTCTAATCCCTAAAAACAGTTTCCAGAAACCCCTGTTGCTTTGCAAATTCAGATCAGCTAAAAAAGAACCACCACAAGGGGAATGGAGCTTGTTCAGTGGCCAACACAGCTTTCTCCAAGTGGCAACAGAGGTAAAGTGTTCACAAGTCCCATTAAGGAAGTGGCAGCTCTTTGATGTTCAAGTGACTTAATGCTTTTGGAAAACAGGGCTTGAGTACATTGGTGATACTGTATTTTGTAAAAAATTTGTTTTCTGGCGCTTAAAATCTCACAGTTTAAGCAAAATGCAAACTACAGGATAAGTCTGGAGCAGTAAAACATCACACTGAGCAGCTTGAGCTATCCTTTGCTAATTATCAAAACCCAGTGATGGCAAGGAATGCTACCTGCTCATCCAATGGATCCCATAAAAGATTGCTCACTTGTGCACATTTGGAAAGGGCAACCCCTTCTGCCTCACCTCTTTCTCATTGTTATATTTAAAGACATTAATATTTTAATCTTCTGAAAGCACAAGCAATTTATCTCCTCTTTAAAAATAAATAAGGTGGGGAATGTGATCATATTTAGAAAGCAGTATCAAGAGAAGTATTTTAATGGAGACAGAAACATATTTCCATACCCCTAAAGCCTACAGAAGGTCAATCCAAAGTCACAAGCGATAAGTAATTTTGGATACCCAAAGTAACACTCTCTTTTAAAAGGAACAGTTTTAAGAGATAAGCCTGCAGCTACCTACTAATCTAAAGAAAGAGGAGCAAACAGGCTTCCACCACTTCAGAGAAATATTTCCTTCCATGTTTGACAATAAAAGAGATAAGTAATAATAATGATAATTAAAAAAAGGAGACAGAAGGAGACAGACAGACATCTGGGTTATGTTCCTAATGTAATTAGAAGCCTGACAACAGGACACAATAATGTCAAACAAATTACCAGCAATGTGTTTCCATTCACAGGGTGACAAGTCAACAGGCACTCAGTTAATTTTAAGACTGATTATGTACCAACTCCTCAAACAAAATAAACACTCTCACCTCCACGGAGAGCCACAGGGAGTCCCAACACACCATCGATTTCCCTCTGGGCAGGACTGAACATCTCAGTTGTGTCTGAGACATGATCAGAGAGAGGTTCAGGGGGGTTGGTTTGTTTTACAAGCTGCTGCCACTGTTCTGTGGGTGCCCAAGCCCACTTGCCTTGGATCCCAGTCCTGGAGCTGCTGAGCATCCCCAGCAGTGGCAGACACAAACATCTCTAAAATGACACTGCAGAGCACACACCTCCTGCCCAAAGGGATCCCCTTTGGGAAGAAAAGCTGTGTGGTCCTAACAAAGGTTTTTTTGAGGTCAGCACCCTCACACCACGTCAGATGACTCCTCTCCCAGGTTCTCCAGCTCTCCAGGACACCACAGAGTGCAGGCAGGGAAGGGCTCAGCTACACTTCCAGGGGCTGATTCTTTCCCACTCAGGGCCTCTCAGGCACCTTGTTTGGGATTTTGGACAAACTGTGGTGTGTTCCCACAGGAAAGCAGCGGCTTTCCTTCTCACACATCCAGGCAGTTCCTGCCTGACACTGGGTTTGCCAGGAGGGAGCTGGACCCTGCTCCACGAGACTCATTGTGCCTCCCAGATCAGCACCTGCAACTCACACAGAGCTTCACCTTTCGGCTTCCTAGACACTTAGAAACAAAACAAATCACTCCAAAAATCTTCATCTACCAAGTGGCAGAAGGGGAAGATGTGCAGCCTGGGGAGAGCAGCTGCCAAAGGCAGCTCTTCATTTTCCCACAGCAGTAAGAACTCTACCTATTTGTTTGAATGATGGTGGCTTCAGGAGAACACCAGTGCAGAGCCAAACGACAGCTCTGACGTAAATAGAGGGAAAAAGCAAACAGAGGCAGTGCAAAGCACTGAGGCAGCACTGGGACACGATGGTGGGGACGCCAGGCTGTGAGGAGAAAACACAGCAAGGCAGGATGACAGATGAAAAAAAAGGTTACAAAAGCAGAACACACTGGAAAGGCATTTATAGGATAATAATCCTTGCCTGTGTTTCTAATTATATCTGTAATAGTTAAAAGCTGAAAGGATTCTAGAAAGCAAATTTACTTTTTGTCCTCTGTGCCATTTTCTGGTGGCATTTGCCCCAAATGCCTGAAGATGAATGGATGGTTTCTGTCGGGGGCGTGTGTGGAGCTGGGGTGAAACACTTCCTGGGAAACCCTGTGAGGGACAGAGCTCAGCTGGTTCAAATGCCCTCACTGGGGCAAGGGCAAACTGGGCAGCCCCTGTCAGACACAGACCTGACTGACCTCAAACCTGCCAGTGGGAATAAAGATCCAACAACGCCAGGCACCTTCTGGTGAGACAGCACCAGGCTGCAAATTAGAGATTTAGATACCAAATCCTCGGAATAAATAAATACATAGGCAGCTTTGGAAGGCTGGTGAGAGCAGCTGGAACGATGACAACCTGACAGATCCGTCCTGGGCAGACATGGAGAGCGGGGGAGTCATCCTGCTAAATTTCTCTGGACTCATCAAGTGGTTCTTTAGAGCTTCACATTATCTGAGTAACACACCTACGAGCTTACAGCTGTGAACAACTTCATTTCAATTAGATCTCTGAAGCATGAACTGGTTCAAACTACTCGAATTTGAAACAAAGAGGAAATAATAGGTATTAGATTAAGCAAGCAAAGATATATCAATTTTAATTGTAGAGCCATCCAGTGTAGAGCACACTGGAGAGGAAAAAATACTCAGCCTATCTCCTGGGAGTTGTAGTGCTTAGGTTTAATCTCCAGTGTTGTCACTCTACAGAGATGTAGCACCCTGAGAATTTTTATGTCATGTGTCAGACTTCAAGAAGTCAACCCAAATTTCAGAACACCAAAGCCTCCAACAGTCACTCAGGACAACCATCATCACAGGAAGCATTTTACATTTGGAAATGCACAGGCATGATGACAAGTGCAGCAGCACTACCAGTGCACTCAGAATTAATGCTGCCATCTGAAGGGATGGGCTCTATCTCAGCACTCCCTCTCTCCTGCATGATTCAGGAGCCTGGAACATTTGCTGACACCTGAATCTCACTAATTAGTGTCTTCTACCCAGAAACAAAGGGAAGGGAAAGATTTTTGGAAAAGAAAAATTACGCCAGAGATGTTGTTATAACAGTTCAGAATATTTCCAGTAATATTTCAGATGCTGCACAGAGATCTTTCCCAACAGCTTTCAGAAACAAGACAGTAATATTTACCATCACCACCTTATCCAGCTCAGTATGCTGAAAGAACACAGAGAAAAAAAAAACACACAGCCTTGGAACAGTTAAGGGCTGGGGCTGGAGCAGGTTGGGGGGTTTAGTTTGGGATTTTTTTATTGCCCTTTTTTTTTTTTTCCAATCACTTGTAATGGAATCAGACCAGAAAAAGAGCCCGAGAGCTCAGCCCTCACAAACCACAGCAGACAGCAAAGGCAAACACACTTCTGCAATAGTAAAAAGCTGCTCCACCATATTGAGCAGACATTGTTGGGATCTCTGAAGTTATCTTTCTCAGTGACAACTGAAGAGGCTGAACCCCACAGTGGGCATGAACTGGTGCCTGAGTCTCCAGACACCCCAAAATGCTGGACATGGAGGGCACCATTTGGTACAGTGAGGATTTCCCTCTTCTTAGGAAGGGCTCCTTCAAATCATGTTTCCTTAATCAAAAGCTTATGGGCCAAGAGCCTCACTGCTCTCTAGAATCCCAGAATGGTTTGGGTTGGAAGGGACCTTAAAGATTATCCAGAGTCACCCCCTGCCCTGGGCAGGGACACCTCCCACTGTCCCAGGTGGCTCCACTGGCCTCGGGCACTCCCAGGGATGGGGCAGCCACAGCTTCCCTGGGCACCCTGTGCCAAGGGCAGCCAAGAGTCAGAGCCCAAACCGAGGCCAGTGAGAGCCACTTTGAAGGGGGCCACAGGCCACCCACAGCTGCTGAGAAAAGCATCAGCACCTGAGATTATTTTAAGCAACCAGCTTTGGAAAAACACTAAGTAACATTCATTCTTCCTTTCTCACAACAGTACAAGTTGTACCTAACCCTCCTGCCACTAAAGAAATATTCCATTTAAGAAAGCACACAGTATCAGTTCAACAAATGAGCAAACAATGCCTTGGTGTTGCTATGCTTGTTAACCTTTGATTTACAACTCCCTTTGTCAGTTTTGTTTTGAAATTAAGATGCTTATACACTGAAAGGTAACAAAGTTCATGCTATTAAATTAACATCTGCTATAAATAATGTGCTACTCGAGTCAAAGAACATTTACAAAGCACTAAAAACAGGTGAGCATTAAACACCCTTTCTCTGAATAACTTAAAAAGATAAAAAGATTATAAATGTGAAAACAAAACTCCTTGTACACATTTTTGGTAGAATAATTGTCAGTTCCAAATAATTTCCTTTTTAGTGGCTGTCAGCAGAGACCAGAGACAGCTCAGGCTCTCACTGTGCTGAGGAACAGCTGATGTGGAAAACAGAGGCTCCCAGAGACAGACAATTTGCTGACCCCATCTGTAGGTTATTATAACACTGACTGATCTCCCAAAGCAATTTTCATTAATAAAAAGTTTCCAAGACCAGCCTTTCTCCTTCCCAAGCCCCAGAGGAAGATTTACACGAGATTCCTGGAGACCAATGCTGCCTTCTCTCCCTCTTTTTTTTCTTATAATTGGAGAATCAAGTTCAGTAATTTCTTATTCCATATGGGAATGGGTAACAGGAGAAAACAAAGAGCAGGTCATAAGGCATCACTTCCTTGCAGGAATTCCCAGTACATGCTCTGCACAAAAGTTGTGGGGTGTTTTATTTACATGAATCCATGGAGCTCGCTGTTATCACAGTCACTGCTGCACCATTTGAAAAAGGCAAAGGAAGTAAAAGGCATAAGTGATCTCCTAAAACAAGTCATTTTTTGGTGCTAAAGTCTTCAGTGAAGAAATATAAAACACAATTGCAACAAGAGCTCAAATTGCTGCTTTAGACTCTAATGGCTTCATAACAGTAATTAAGGCTTCTTCCTGACTTCATAACTATGCCATAATGCATTTATCAAAAGCACATTACCAAAATGGACACAGTCACTCTTCCTCCAGTATTTTGACAGCTCCCTTTGGACACTATCAGTAAACAAAATCTTATGTGGGCCAATTAAAGAAAGCATAAATCCAAATTCTCTGTAGCTATCTTGTTTTGAATGTGCTGCTCTGTCACATTTTTTAGTGGAAAACGGGTAAGTGCTTTGAATCCAGCAAAGAACTTCCCCCCCCAGAGCAACTCTGGGATGCAGAGTCTCTCATAAGAGCCACAGGAAGGAAGGAGAGGAGTGTTTCTTGGAGCTTTGTTTTTATCACAGGAGGAGGAGAGGTTTTGACAGCAGAGAGACTATTGTCAAGTACATCTGGACTCATGTCAAGTCTCTGCCTTGACAAATTGGACTGGGAGTCCTTTCACAGTGCAAGTGCACAACATGCAATGCAGAGCCATCTCTGCACTTCACTGAAGAGCAGGAGGGCACCACAGAGCTCTCTCTCCCCCCTTCTCTCCTATCCAATTGCCTCCAACAGGCTGTAACAAGCTCAGCACAGCAGCAGCATCCAACCCCCAGCCCCTTCCCCACACAAACCCCACTATTTTCTTGTGGGAATACAAATTCCCCTGCCAGGGAGCTGCGGGAGGAGCAGCACATGTGCAGAGCTCACACTGTGTAATGAGTGCTACCCAAAGTGCAAATGCAAGTGGGTGAGTATTGGCAAGAACGCTGCAGAGTGCAGCTAAAATTAGGGCTTGCAATATGGAAATCCAGAATATCCTCTGCACCTGGGTAGCTCAGTGCACTCCAGCCCAAATCTGTTTTAAGTGGAGGGAGAGTAAAAGGGGGAAGATGTAAAACACACATGACCTCCCCTCACCATTTTTATCACTGGAAGAGGTTTTTGCATTAGACATCCTGCAGCAACAGCTCAAAAGATTTTACAGGAGAGATAATTAGGAACACATCACCCTTTCTTTGATCACATGAAAGATTATTTTAAACCAAGGAGCTGCTCTGCTCCAGCAACGATCCTCAATCTTTGCCATACACTTCTCCCTCCTTATTTCTTAACTGCTACCATGGGGAAAATCTGGCAGGTTGTCTAAACACAGGATCATTAGTATGAGGTCAGTATTCAAGCCACAAGGAACAAACCTCACCTCACACAAGGGATGCAGAGCATCCCTCACCAGTTAATCTATGCTGTTCACCCTGTTGGTGGGGAAGGTTTCACACTGATGAGTTCTGACTGTTCCTCAGTACAGGCAGAGCTGTGGGCAGTAACCTGACCAGGACTCTTTAGAGCACAGTCCTGCCCACTCTCCCCAGTCTGAGCATTCTTTGCAAAAATCACAGAATTTCTCCAACAGTATCAGAGAGGGAAGCAAAGCAGCCAGGCAGCACATAAAGGAGCTCCTGGATTTTTGTCTCTGGGTTGCAGGGGGTGAGGGGGAAGATTTGTCAAAAAACCTTCTAGAAACCCTGGAGGAGAAAGGAGAGGACTGGAATTGGCTACAGTAAATGAAAAGCATAATTCAAATGCTGACATGTACTTCAAAAAGCTGTTCTTCAAACTACATGGGAAGGAACTGCACTAACTTCAATTTAAAGTAGAAAAAAGGAGAAAAGAAAAAAAAGCTTAGGTACAGTATTATGCAGGAGCTGTTCCCAAGGCTTCCATCCAGAAACAGACTACCAAGCTTTCATTCTTTCATTCAATAAGGTACTGCTACAACAAAATTACCTCCTGGTGCTAATGGTCTCTTAGTTATAAACAACCTCTTTAAATAAGGGGGGAAAAAATGCATTATAAAGGAATTTGCCACAATTTCCTTCAATAAATCCTTCCTCCATTCAGTGCTTCCCAATAGGAGCTGGTCTACTAACCATCATCTCCAGTAATTCTCTCCCACCAGGGGGAAAGTAAAATAAAAAATTCAGACAATAAAAGCATCTCTTTTATCATAGGAGAAAGTTATTATGAGCCTTCATTGCTGCCTGGCTGATGCCTGTGTACATGCATGGTTCCCTCTTTCTCCATTAACTGCTTGCAGAGGGAGAAAGAAACAAATGCTGACCATGTGAGGTGCATCCAGAGACTCAAGATAATCAAGCTTATTCAGTTTTATTTATAGTAACAAGTATTTTATTTATTTGATTTTATTTACACCAAGAATAAGTCTAAAGGTTCCTGGCAAAAGCATCCTGTTAGGGCAGCTGGTATGCTGCCATCATGCTGTGCCAGGTATTCCCCTTCTGAACCACCTACACTTGGCATATGCCTGAAAAATGAAAAAAAAGAAAATATTCTCCTCTAATTTCCAAGAGCTCCTGACAGTTCCTACCTGCTTGGTTTGTCCTCTGCCAGCTCTGTGTCACTGCCAGCTCCAGATTTCTTGGCCAGGGCCCTGCTCTGGAGAAAGTCCCTCCTTGGGGCAGCCAACTCCCCCTTCCAGCTGAGTCAGAGCAAAGGGACCAGCTGCTGAAACCCAGGAGGAGCCACTGATGACACTGCAAGGACTGCTCTAACCCAGAGCTCAAAACCACTGCAAACATCCTTGATTTCCAGACTTCCCAGACGAGAGGGGAAGGGCCAGCTCCCCCTGGGACTGCTCACACCTTCTGAGTCCAGGTAGTGACAGAGCAGCACCTGCACTGCCAGGAAGCAAAGCCTCCCAGCTGTGAGCCCAGGGCCAGCAGAGCCCCCAGCACAGTGATGAACCCAAGGGAACAAGCTCTGCCCACCCACAGTCCCCTCTGCAGGGCTCTGGCACCACACTCCCAAACAGGGAACATCAGGAGATCAATCGTGTCTGGAGAGAAGTGGCTTGGACTCAACTGGACTGGTCAAATCATTCTCCACGCGCTGCTGGGGATGGCAAAAAGATGTATTTTCCTTAAGCAAAGCCCAGCCAGAGAAATGGGCAAATTTGTCCTCCAAATGCATCAACTCATTGCTCATAAAAAGTTTACATTGAGTGGAGGAACCAGCACTAAAAGTTTTATCACTCCCTATTATCCACTTTCCACCAAAGCTTTGTAGGCAGCCACAAGAGCCTGGGATT
This sequence comes from Serilophus lunatus, assembly GCA_013399895.1. Taxonomy (NCBI): domain Eukaryota; kingdom Metazoa; phylum Chordata; class Aves; order Passeriformes; family Eurylaimidae; genus Serilophus; species Serilophus lunatus. Next base: position 2,003,108 of record VXBA01001105.1, on the reverse strand, counting down.
GTGCTACATCCCATCTGAAGGGGAAAAACAAACCCTGCTGGCAATCCAAAGCATCCAGCAGATACTCAGGACATATTCAGGGTATGTTCAGCCCCAAACCAGAAAAGAAAAAAAAAGACTCACCCACGCTTGTAAGCTGGTCACACCCTTAAGCTCTCCAGAGAAGTTTTACAGCTTGTAAAACCCTCATGATTCATTTGGAAAGAAACCACAGTCTGTGCTGCAGCCACAGCAGGGTAAGGTTTCACTGGGAGGAAGGGATGCTTCAATCAACTGGACTTGAGGAGATGCCTAAGGAGCACTAGGACATATCAGGGCCCAGCTACAAACACAAAAGAGAGGAAAATACAAGGGTTTGTGCCTCACATGCACAAAGTATTTATGCCAAGAAAAGCAGGTTATTTATACAGGCATTTTCTTTTCAGCATGCACCACTCAGGTCTCCATTATCAGCCCCAAAACAACAGGGCACAGGAGACTAATGAACAGCAGGAGCAGGAAATACAGAGATGTGAAGCAAGATTTAAAGCACAAATGGTTCAGGCACTCTTGTATTTTACAGAAGGTCATTCACTGGGCCTTTATATTTCATTTATCAAATTAAATCTGAATTGGTGCAGTCATCCTGATTCAAGAAACCATCACGCATCTTTTCCCTTCAAAAGGGGAAATAAAGACTTTATCTCTAAAGCAGTTTGCATCAGAGGATCTCTGAATCCTCCCCTGGCCCCTTGCCTCACAAAACCTCCCAGGCAGCTGCCTACCCCACACGGGGCCTTCAGAGGAGCAAAGAACTCAAGTGTTTTGCCTCTAATGGCTTGGGCCAGTTCCCAGCCCCACACCTCCTCCCCTGAGATGCACCTGACTGAGCCAATTCCCTGTGCTGCTGCCCTTAACGAGTGGGATTTTATAGCCTCTATTTTTTCTAGTGCTTCCCTTGTCATCATAAACATCCCAGTGTTTGCTCACAAGTTGTTCCATTAAAAACAAATATGCTGCCACTCCACGGCTGTGGAATTTGCTGCAGAAAATCATCAAGAGAACAACACTGTCTTGCCAGCCACCTGCACCACCTCCTCCCTTAACTCAAACCCAGAGGCATGTTACAATTACATTATTCCAACTAAATAAAATTATTTTCCCCTGTTCCAAGACATAAAACAACCACATTATTATGGCCATTGCCACTGTGATTTAATAATTTAAACAAAAGACACACACACAATGATGGGAACATAGTAAGTAGTACAGCACTTCATTACAGCTGAAACCAGTATTTATGATCCCTGAAAGCAAAGATGGTCTTGAGAATTATATGTCCAAATGCGTCACTTCAAAATTACAACTTAATCACACAATGCTCAACACAGAGCTTTCAAACACACTGATCATCTTTTGTTTTTTTCCCAGAGTGAAGAAAAGCTCTGAGAGATAATAAATCATTTAATGGATTGGAGGGAGAGGGTTACTCATGAAACAAGATTTGCAATGCAAAAAGTGAATCATGAAGCACCACCTTCACACGCTCCAGCCTTCCTCAAACACTGCTGGTGAACAGTCTCCCCACCTCACCCACTGGCTCCCCTAGAGCAGGTCAGGGACAGGGACAGTCACCCATTTCTGTAGGAAAAGGTTCCTGTGCTCTCAGAGCTGTGGGAGGAACAAGCCGAGATGCACAGCAGCCACCCAAGAGCTTCAAGTGCTTTCAGGGCTCCAGACCACACTGTATGAGAAGTTAATCCAGTAAAAATGTTTTGGACGTGTAGCCACAGCCCAAGAACGTTTCTCTGCCAAGACTGAGGACAATCTGTTATTACTAAAGTTCAATTATATCCACAAACACACATTTCTAGCAGAGGCTTACAACCATATCTCTGTAATTTGTTTGTTCTTCTAGTGGTTCCATTAAGAAATGAGGCTTGTGATCACTTTCATAGCCCAGAACATATATTTATCTGGTTTTACCCTGTTTTGCTTCCATAGGAATTTTACTAGTCCCATGTTAATTAATTTATGTCAGAAACAGACAACACTTCACAAAGGACCCTCTAATCAGTGGCTAATAAGGGTGGGCTGCAATATGGTGTTTATGTAACACTGGTGAGAGTATTTTTCAAAGACAAAGCCCACTTTCAAAGAACAAGCTATTGTCTCCCCACCAAATGAATACAGAAATTAAATAGAACTTAATTATTATATTGGCTATGCTTTGGATTAGGCAAGATCAATTTCCAGCAAGTATCGTTCCCTACTTTCAACACACAGACAATGTTTTGGGTTTTTAAGAGAAATTTTGCAGGAAGAATGAGTCAGCACAGACAAGCAGCCAGGTCTTTACAGCCAACCAGCAACCACTGAAAGGGATTCAGTGGGGAAACCTTCACACTCTCAAAATCCAAATATAAGGCAGTGCCATTGAAAGGCTGCCCATCCTTCCCAGTAACCTGATGGCCACAGAGCCTATGCAAGTAGCTCTGAATATCTAAATTTCTTCCCATATCAACCATATGCTCAATCAAAAAGCATGTGCTCCATTCTACTGAAAAAGCCAAAATTCAATTAATGACACCAATCCTTGGAAGTCAGCAGAGACTGCAGAAACAGCTCATTCGGGAAATTTTTCTTTCCAAGAGCTTCCATAAACTGTAATAATGCATCTATAGCAGGCATTTATTTATTAAAACAGAAAGATTTATTTCTGAGAGATTTGCAATCAGCCTGATCTCCAAAAGAACAGCTTGATGTAGCTCAGCCCTGGCCAGAGCTTCTCATTGCTTTTATGTCAGGAAGCAACACCCAACAGCCCAGGGGCCACCCCAGCAAACCCAGCCTGCAGTGCCCCAAGCTCTACTTCTGTGCCAGGCTTTGGTAAGCTTTGGTAAGGGAAAGAGGCAGATTCCACAGGCAAGGAAAGCTGCAAGTGGAACAGTCAGAGTGTGTCCAGTGATGTGTATGAAAGGAGATGGAGAATTGACGCTTTCCCTCAAATTACCACTGCAGGGAGAACTATGAAAGGTTGTTAGCGTGCAGTATAAACTGAGTTACCCAAATCCTGCTTTTCTGTGGGAGGAAGACCAACATCAGATGGTCACAGCACAGAAGATGCAAGACCAGCACATCCCTGTGTCTCTGCTGGGTAGAATATCTCCTCGAGCTACCAGCAACAGGAGGTTTGGCAACACTGGAGCCACTTGATTTAGAGCAACTCTACTATTAAGTTTGTATTTATTAGTAATACAGGCAAGCTTGCATTTAAAAGAAAGGGAATGGCACAGGGAGCTATTTCAAAGAGGCAGCTATTAAGAGAGCACTAAGATGTGGGGAGGGGAAGCTTTCCCAATGGTTTGGTACATTCTTCCACTATGATTTCAGAAAGCCCAAGGAGTCAATAAAAGCACATTTTAGGTCTTCAAGGAACACATAAACTGCCTTGACTCTTTGCTATAAGAGACAGACCCAAACATAAGTGTTGCCCAGTTCCCAAATATCAGGATCCCAGTCCTCCTCAGCTTGTCCTTTATCACTAGTGAACAGCCACTGGGATAACAACTGGATAAGAACAGCTGTCTAGAGATGGCAGGTACTGCCCTGAACACCCCACAAAATTAAACACAAGCTCTGCCAACACAGAGTCAGAGCAGACTGAAAAGCAAGGGCAGCTTTTGCACCAGCAGCAACTCAGGATCACAAAACTGCTTCCTGCCATTCCACCTCCTGAACTTCCTGCCATCCTGTCCAGGGAATATGCCTTTGTCCCTGACCACGACCTGCAGAAAACAGCCATCTGCCCAGACATGAACAGTAAGAGATGTCCCAAGGGAAGTCACAGTGCTGGGACAGCCCCTTCCCTCCAGGTCATCACAAGTTCAGCAGTGCTGGACCCTGCCACGCTCCTGCTTCTGGCTCCTCAGGACAAAATCACTGGTACCAGGACAAAACTGAGCACCTCATTTGTGTCCTCAGAACACAGGGAGGGAGAGAACTGCTCATCCCTGCCCCTGACACAATACAGATGATGTTTTGCATATTAAATAACACGGAAACAAGAATTTGAGCTGTTAACGTTTGTCATGGCTGTGCCCCTCTCTGAGCCCAGGGAAAGCAGCAGGGTGCTCAAAGCAATGGGGACCACAGACCAAAAGAGTGAAGGGCAAACCAAAGAGCTCAAGGAGTTTGTTTCACACCTAGAGGAAGCTCCCACAAGGGACACTAAACAGTATTTTCAAGTCCACCTGAAGAATGACATCAGATAACTGCCCAGGAGACAGTCAGGTGTTGATATTCCAGGACCTGTACTATCTTTGCTCGGGTGCTGCACGTTCCTATCCAGGAGTCTCCCGTGCTGGGAGGATGCTCTTGGGCATCCACCCCCACCATCAATGCGACTGCCCCTGTACTGAATGTGTGCTCAGCACCACAAACCACAGGGACATCCTTGGCTGCTGCTGACAGGGCCACGAAAGGGACAAGAGTGCTCATAATCCTGGAGAGGTGAGTACCTGTGGGACAATAACCTCCCTGGCTGCAGGGGAGCCCCTAGGCCCCCCAGACAGGAGCATCCCTGCCCACCTCTGCCCATACCCTCCATTTCCACTTCACATGCTAGTTCCTCACTGGCACAGCTACTGATTAAAGCTTGCACTGACATCTGAAGACTCAAAGGCAAGTTAAAATAACCCTACACTTCTTAATCCAATTCATACTTTTTTAATGACTGGAGTTCCTATCATGTGGAAAGCATCTCTTGCAGGATCCTGCTTTGACCACTGCTGTTCATAAATTTAAAAGGACTTGCTAATGCTCTCTAAACTTCCCACAGAAGTATTTATATTGGCACCCCTCTATTTTTTCCCCAACAATAATCTAATTCATGTGACTCTTATCTTAGCTATGAAACAGCATGTTAAATCCAGGATCACAGCTCATTTAGATAAATGGAATTGGGCACATCCAGCGAGTCATTCCTGCTGTGACATTTCCACTACTGACAGAGTTATTTCCAGGCCCAGTGTGGGCAGGGAACTGGGAGGACTCTCACCCTTCAGCACAGTCACTGCCCCTCACTGAGGCTCAGCACAGCCAGGCTTTCAGAAGGGACCCTACCTGGCTCCAATCACATGATAATAAACATTCTGGCAGCATTTCCCAGAAATAACCTTCAACAGTTACCTGGAAACATAATCCATCAAAACAAGCCTCAAAATAGTAAGAAACTAAAATAACTTTTACTGGTAGGTTGAGTACACAGAAGAATTAGTGGACAAACTAGAGCCACTGGTCAAGGGAATAGCTCAAATTAATTTCAAGGTTATTTTCTTAGTTCTTTTTCTTGTATAAACATAAATAGTGCTGTTAGAAATTTTCCCTGTTCTCATTCCTTGTTATTCCCTGTAAGTTCTGAAGCAAAGCTGAACCTCACAGGCCTCAAGAGCACCCAGTGGAACTCAAGCACTCAGCAGGTGATGAGCTGAAGTGAGTCTATTGCTCCAGAGCTTAACAGTTAAATCATCCAGAATAGATTAAAATTTCCCATCAAATAAATTGAAAGTTCGCCTTCAGCACTGAACAGTTCCCTGGTTCTCTCAGGCTCTATCCCCACATTCCTTTTTAATCTGAATAAATACAGACGGTATTTGCATCCTGCTCTTTTTTCTTCCATAAACTGCTGGGACGATGCAGAAACACACAGTGGAAGGATTTTCTTTAGATATTCAGAGCACTCCTGATCTGCATATTGATTTCAGCTCATAATTCTTTGCAAACAAAACAGATACACAAGAGCCTGTCAATACATCTGTGGGTGAATCCTCCTTTCCACCCACACCAAAGCCCATGCACAGGGATTATCACACACCTGTACTGCAGAACACATTGCCTCAGGAAGGACTGGAATTTTCTGGAGTTTCCACTTGAGGCTGTAACTCTGGGATCCATCAGAAGTGGTCCCAGGACACTCTGAGTGCTGGGGCTCAGCCCAGGTTATCTCACTGATAACCCCTCACACCCCGGGGACTGTCCAGCGTGACACCCACGTGCTGCTGCTCCAGAGGACAGAAAACAAATCTTGGCTGTTGCACATCATTTCCCAGCACTGCCCAAGTGCTGCTTGCTCAGCCTGTGGAAAGGAAGCTGGCCTTGATTTACAGGGATCTGTGTGCTCAGTTCTAAATGCATCCATAACCCTGTGCTGCTGCCTATTTACAATTTTCCACCCTCCTGAAAAATTGCATTTTCAACCAGAAGACACACTTCTGATTATTAAGAAAGATCTCTCTATATCCCAGAAATTAATCATTCCTTGTATGCTGCCAAAACCCATCACAATGTAGCCTTGGCTGGGGAAAATTAACTGCTGTGGGTCTGTCACAGAAATACGCAACTGAAAATTTTCCATGCATTTTCTTATTCAGGTAGAATCCTCTCTTCAACCCTTCTTTCCAAGCACCAAGCTTTTACTGGATCTGGCATGAATATTCAAACCCACACAGCTCAAACTGGTGAGGGCACTCCCCCAGACTTAGGGCAGGTTCTGTTCACACCTGTGAAGTTTTGCTTTTGGCCTCAGTGGATGCAGGATTAGACCTTAAACAGCTCCATCCACACTGACACAGGGGGGCTTGAAATGGATGAAGGAAGACAATATAAGGAAAGAAAACCTCAAAGCAAGATGGTTTCATCAGACAAGGGTGTACTCCATGCAATAAAAGAAGCTGATCCCTCTTATCTGCATTACATCAAGTATCTTCTGCTTCCAAAAGCCCTTAAGGCTGCAGAGTTTTCAGTCACCTTTTCCTCCCTGTTTCCTCTAGGATTAATACTCTTCCTCAGAAGGCTGCTCCCAGCTGCTGCATGGTCTCTCTGGATACCATGAATTAAATTCTTGGGTTTTCTGACTTTTTCCACCCTTAGAAGGACATTTATCAGGTTAAGCCCAGATTTCTTTCCCTGTCTTACCAGCAGAGTTTTGGATGACTAATCAAACGACTGAATGTATTTTAAAGATTTAATTCTCCCTTCACTATTTATACTAGTCAATGTCACTTTGACACTATTCTGGCTTTCCACTGCAAGAAACTTTCCAATTTAAATTCCCTTAAAACGAATGTGCTCCCATAAGCAGACAGGAGTGCTATTGGCTCCATCTTGCCCTCCCCCAAGTCGGCTTCAGCTGTCACCAAAAACACAGTAAGCATTTTCCTTCTTGGGAACTATGTGTTCCTGCAGTTATATTCAGTGGACCAGAAGAGTCTGGCATCAGAAAAAGAACTATCTGATTTCCTGGACTCACTGCAAGAGAACCTGTCTTAGCCAGATACAGTTATTGCCACCAAGAACTCAGTTAAATTAAAGATACCCTGGGCAATGAATATTGGCTGTACAGTGATCGAGCACTCACACAGCTCAGACACAGCTTTTGGGCTTTGACTGCTCTGTAAAGGGTGTTTCTTCCTGCAGTTATAAATAACATTGAGCAAAACACTCGCTTTGTACGTTGGTGTAAAGATTTTCAGAGTTGCCATCCATGAATTGCTACTATTGGAGCAAATGGCAAGTTGTCAACAGCTCTTGAGAACCTTTCACATTTGTCTCTGTTTTCAGTGTGTTCAGATCTGAAAGTCCATTTTTCAGCTTACTTCAGAGCATTTAAGTTGAGGTCAAATCTACTATTTTTGCCACAATTTCTATTAGTCAAATCTCCTATTTTTGCCACAATTTCTATTGCCTTCTTTCACCTCCATTACCTGTAATTTCCATTTCTATGCCCAGTTACAAGGACCAACAGCACCTACCTCGAGATGCTGAACCTTGGAGTGCCCCTTTATGCCAAGGAAGGGAGACCTGCCGTGTTCAGATGGTTGATCCTTGTGTCACAACACTTGGATGTCCCAGAAAATCTCTGGGCAGCAGCAAGGAGAAAGGACAAAAACACAAAACAGGCCCAAACTGTCTTCCAAAAAACTTGATGAAGGCAAGTTTTTCAAAGATTTCTACCACAGTTCCCACTTTTTTGCTCTTCACATGCAAGCCCTCAGGCAGAGACAGCTCTGACAACTTCCAAGGAAGTGAGGTCTCCACCCAGATGTGCCTCTGCTTTAAGTGCCCTCCTCTCACTTCATTAATCACCCCATTCCATCACACTATAAAGCATGGGAAAAGAAGGTCTGCAGCACATCTGCAGCTTTCTGTCCCCTCCAGGAAGGATCCCCCCTTTGTTTCCCTGGAATGGCACCAATGGGAATGTTACTGAATGTCACAGTGAGTCACATCACATCTGCTCTATGCTGTGCTCAGGACAACCTTCTCCACCGAGCTTTTCCAGGAGGGGCTGTTCATCAGGTCTTATTTTTAAAGAATCTGGGCCAAGTCATCCCTGCTGTAGCTTTAATGACGTCAATGAGCTACAGCAGGGGTGAAATTGGGCCATTATTTTTTATGTCCATATGTCCTGTGCCCATTAAAGAAAAAAAAAAAAAGCAAAAGAAGATCAAGGAAGAAAAGTTATTGAATCAAAAGACTACTTTGTGCAGAGATTAACACTTAAATGTGGAATGTTTCTCTTTTGTTCCTGCTGTACGTTTATAAATATAACAGTTTATGGAAAAAGAAATACTTCTGTCAAGGTACAACACGAGTTCTGCAGTGACAAATTATATTCACTCTTTGTATCCTGTTTAAAAAAAAAAACTAACAAAAAAAATCTTTACCAAGAAAAAAGTCTCTTGAGAACTCAAAGTGAGAGACAGTTGCCAGTACATGTGTGTTTGTCCATTTTAAGCCAATATTCACCACACTCAGCACATCACCACCCAACAGGAAACCCCAGGGGACCTTCTCCAGAGCTCATTTCCTAGCATATCCCAAACATGATCATGCAAATATCAAGAGGAAAAATATGAAGTATGAGGTTAAGGCGAAACAATGTTTTCTGTGAGTATATCAATGCTCAAACACCAGCATGAAAAGGGACACAGCTGAGGAGACCAAGCCTGCAGATGTAAGACACCAGCTGTGAACAGCAGCAGTAACAGCCACAACTCTGTGGTGATTTTCAGAAGGCTGAACTGCTCTATTTCTCTTGAGAAAACGTGCAAACATGTTTTCCACCCCCATGCCCAGACCATGGGCTGAGAACAGCTATTCCAGGTCACCCAACCACAAAATGCATCTCAGCCAGCGAGACCTACAGCCACAACTTCTCAACTCCACGTTTAAAAGCCCACTTCACTGACATTTAAGCATATGTGTAGCCATAGTCATAGGTAAAATCACTCACCAATATGCCTCCAGAGTCACACCAATGCCCCTTTAAAGCCAGACAGCAACTGCCCAGCCCCAGATCACAGGAGCCTCGTGTTCAGGGCCTCACTTTGTAGGTAACTTTTATTTTAAAGCCTAATGGAAGATTCCTTTGAAATCTTTGACCCTGATTATCCAAGTCTCAGCTTTGGTCAAAGACCAAGTCCTCTTTGCAAAAGCCTTTTTTCCAATTGCTTTCCCTTTGTATTAATGAGCTCTTTTTCCCACAATAAACCACAACAGTTGGAGATTTTGTTTTTATTTTTATTCCACTCCTCCCTCCTCCCCTCCCATTCCAGCACTGGAATCAAAATAACTTGAGATGGAAAACGTGTGACCTCCCAAACCCTTATTTACAGTATCACAAACCACAAGGGAAGGATATGTCCAAGTTTTCCAGCTGGAATGGGAACAGCAGGGAAAAAACGTGCCCTCATTTTTGCAGCTGTGATATTTAACACATCACAGGGGAGGAAGAGTTGGAATCCAGTAATGATGCCATGAAAATACTGGATGAAGAGTCACAGCCACACAAGTGGGTTCACATGATTACATCCTTTCTCCCTAGAAATAAACAGAGCTTTGCACATGCAAATACAACTGCAACACCAGTCTGACACACATTTAATGGGGTTACTTCTTGACTTCTACATTAAATCAGATTGTAAAATACAGAAACCTCCTGGACTTCATCTCATTTTGCATTAGTGCTGCAACAATCTGTTTTCACGCCACCATCCCCCCAAATTAATACAACAAAGACTTTGTCAAAAAATAGAAACCTCCAAGCAGTGGAATCTTCCTCAGATATTTAAACAGCACAGAAAAACAAACACAACTGAAGGAGGTTTAGAACTATAGAAAGTTTCTTGCAGCAGGAAACTGACAGTTAGTTTGTGGTTACAACCACACCAGCGTCACAGCTCTTTCCTCCCAGTTAAATGCATATGTCCAAACAGTTCCTCGTGTCTGGTGTTCCCATTGTAAAAGGAGGAAAACCACCAAAAGACAAAAACTCACCCATATTTCCACTAAAAATTTCTTAATACACAGGAGACTACACAGATCCCCTTTTTTTTTGGAAAGGGGATCCTTCTGTACCATTTATGTTCCAGTCTGGCAGGTCTAACTCAGTTTACCTGTAACTACCTCCCACCTCTACAAGATCCCACTCCCCCTCCCTTCCCTATTAGCAGCTCCCCCTTCTCTCAGCCTGGCACGATAACAAGAGCCACACTAACCCACAATCTATACACTGAGACAGGGAATGTCACAATTGTGCTGCTTTCTCATACTCCCAAACAGGGTTTCTCTCCTTGCCATACAAGGGCAGCCATCATCCAGCTCTCTGGAGTGTTACCACCTTGAGCTCATTCTTTACAGGGAGTTTTGCAATATAGTTGATGAAGGATCCAACATCAGGGATGGATTTCTCTGCATTCAGTTGGTTCCCATGAGCTCATGTTGTACAAGGGATTCAATTATCATGTCACGGGTCCCACAGTAAGTCCCCTGGTAAGCAGAGGATACAGAAAAGGTAAGATTCGTCCCCAATTTGTGTCCATATAAAAGGGCATAAAGCCCTGAAAGGAGAAAAGCTGGTAATATCACACAGCCAGGGGTGGAAAATCACAGCCCAGCATGGCACAGGCAGAGACAGGTGCTGCAGGCAAGGCAGGGAGTGCTGGAAGGGCATTAGAAGGAGCCAACTGCAAAGCAAATCTGTGCTTCCTTTTGACAGGACACCACAGACTCCCTCAGTGATGTACAAACTGTGTAAAGGGGACATCACTTCCCCAGTGCTCGAGTCCTCTGTCCCCTGCACAAGTTACCTGCCTCACATCTTCTCAGGCTAAGGCACCCTGTGATTCCACCTCATCTACTTTCCCTTCTCCTATGTATTATCCTCCTGCCCAATGTCAGCCTCTGCTTCTCCTTACAGAAAGGAATTCCTTATCCCATCCAGGATTCTGCAGCTGTGGAAACACAAAAAGGCAGCACACTGCTCCTGGACTGCTGGAAGGCAGGATGCTGAGGGACAGAGCAGCAGGTACCTCCCCATTCTGCACCAGCAGCCTCCATCTCCCCCATCCCACTGGCTTCTCCCACTGCCTTCCTGCCCAGCTCCCACAACTTCCAGAATCACCAGCACTCAGGGCCTGCACAGACACACATGTCTCAGGGACTGAGGACACTCTGCCTGATTTTGAAGTCATTCCATGCAAAATACCCGCAGGTACAACTAACAGAGGAGCCTTCTCCCAACACCTCCACTCTGTCCAACAGTTTGGATTCAAAGCCTCCAGGTTTGGAAAAACAAAGGGCTGCACAGGGATGCTGCCACAACGGGGGGTGAGAATTACCTGCTGCCTACAGCATTTTCCTGCACACTGCTATTCAGCTTTTTGTCTTCATCCTGCATTCCCTGATGAGGTTTAAAAGCCATTTTTCTCCCTGCATTCCCTACCTGCCAATCCACAGACGTCCCTGGCTCTCTGGTGACGCAAGAAGCCCGGATTCATGTTGCTGTGAACACCATTCTGGAGGCAGTTTCCCCTCACCTGCCCAGGAAATTAATGACCACTTGGGCACCTCATCAGCCCTGTTAAATCCTCCAGGCAAGTGAAATGAGTGGAGCCACAACCTCGGGGCAAAGCAAACCCTGAGCACTGCTAAGGATTGCATTTCTTCTTTGCTGTCACCACTAATTCCAAGAAACACGCTCCCCTCTGCAACAGCCTGCAGGGGATTTCGTGACCTAACGCAAGGAAGGAAAGCTCCTGGGATACAGATGTTCCCTCTCAGCACAGGAGCACAAATTCACATGGCAATTAATGCCTCTACGAGCATAAACTCCCCTGTTCAAGCTGCTGACAGCAGCTTTTTCCTCCCAGAGAGACCCATCCACAGCTCCTTCAGAGAGGGCAGACAGGAGCTGCCAGGCTCCCAAGAAAATCAGGTATTCCTGAGGGACAAGACACAGCCCTGGGAACAGCCTGGCCCTGCTAATCCTGAAGAGAGAGGCTCCAGGAAGGGAATCAACACGGGGAATGGCAATGAACTCACTTGGAGCCAGTTTCCCGACAGGAGATAATTAAGGTATTCAAATCACCCTTCCTTTTCAACAAAGATATTTCGTGTTAACACAGAGCTGGTGTCACTGTGGTCTCAGTGCAACTGCTGTGACCCTGAGGTACAAATCCAGACACTGAAAGCACATTTCAGCCTGATAAGTGAACAGTCTCAGATCCAAACTCATTTATTTCTTTCTCTTCTTCCCAGTAATTCAGTGCTCTTGAAGTAAAACCCATCAAGTTTTGAGTTTCAGCATTCAGCAGCAAAAATGCATCACCCCAGAGACATTTGGTGGAGTTAAAAACACTCTTTCTGATAAAGGAAAAAAACCTCAATGCAGAGGAATGTACTGGAGGAAAATAAGAAGATGCAAAACTATGCAGTCAGTCTAAAGGCTGAGACCCCATCTACCAAAATATCTTGATTTTTTAAAGATTTCTCACTATGATACACATTTCTAGAACTCACACAAAAGAGGTTTGGTGGGAGCTGGAGTGAATCCCCAAGCAAAGCTTACAGCAGAAGGGAGTACCAGGTACATATATTCATAAAAAACACAATTTCTCCACATTTAATTGTTAAAAGCCACCACAGGGTAACTGCTTCCCCTTCTACACTTTTACTGGGAAACGCTGCATCTCAGTCCTCTTGGCAATGTAAAAGAAATTTAAAGTTCAGAGGGGGAAAAAAAAGGTAGAAACAACAATTTGATGGGAGTACCAGAGGCTGCACAGCTGTTTATTTCAACACAAATATAATCAACAAGCTTAAGATTTTTGGGGGGTGAAAAAAACTCACACAAAACCTAAATATCCATTTAAAATTATGTTAATTGCACATCCTGTGCAGCCATTCTCCATTTTAATTTATTTGAAAGATTTTAAATAAACAAAGATGCTAAGAAAAAGGCAGAGAGTTTTTCTTAAAAAGAGATTTATTTCCAATGCCCATGTCTATGCAACTTAAGGCAAATACACCCTGTGACTGCCAAGCCCTTCTTGAAGGGGCTTATGCATCATTCTTCCAGACTCCATTTTATCACATTTTCCCCCAGCATTTACTCAATGGAACCCAAGCTAAGGTTAAGCTCCTCTCACCAGCACTGGTTTAGCATCCCTCACGTTAATTACCATTACCATTCTCCCTGGTAACATCTAAATGTTTTGGAAGGGTTTTTTTTTTTTCTCTAATCCAGAAGAAAAAGAACAGCCATCCAGCTGAAATGTCAGCACCTACCTTCTGCAAAAAAATCTCTCTAGATGCTTCTGAATGCAGGAGGGAATAAAGACAGCATTGCTGAAAAAGGATGTCACTGTTGGTCCACATGTGTCAACATCCTAGAGAAAGACAAAACACAGTTGCTTAACTGCCATGCCCATGGGAAATCAGCAGCAAGAATAAAGCTGCATTATTTTCCCAGTTCCTCCATGCTAATGGCTCCTATGCAAACAACATAAAGCTACAACATTTCATAATTGCACATCAGAGTTTCTGTGCAGACATCCCTCCGGAATGTCAGAAATTCAATACGTGATAGTAGGCGGCAATGAGCACCTCAGGGATTTAAAGTGCCTTCCAAGCCATGAGTCATCCTCATCTCCAACTCATGGAAATTAAGAAGGAAAAAAGAGAGAGAGAGAAGACACACAGGCGCATTGCACTGACCCCTCTCACGTGCTCCCTCTGTACAACACTTCCCCTCAAAGCAGTTCCCTTCTCGTCTGGGTGCTGAACAACCTCCGCGGAGACAAATCATCACCAGCACGGGCAGACACTGGCACATCTCAGGATTCCTCCAGTTGGACCCCAGAGACTGGGCAGGACCCCACATCCCGGGGTGGAAGCAGAGGTGGAGCTGCCTCTGTAACCCCCACAAACCCTTCCACACCTGGAGGAACGAGGGAGGAGAAGGCAGCTGCCCTGGAGAAGAGCAGCAGGGCCCGAGGGGTGGCAGACACAGAGCTGGTGAACCAGCAGCACCCAGGAGGGCAGATCCAGCTGCCTCCCCACACAACCCCAGGCCGCCCATTACCAACATATTCCAGCCACTGCTCTCCCCCAAGGCTGACTTTTGTCAGAGCTGAGGGAACCTACAACCACTCCCTGCCGAGCAGGTTACGTGGTTTGCTTCCTTATTCCAAGCAGCCTCTTGTCTTTCCAATATATTCCTTCAGGCAGAGTCTTGTCTTTACCTCCAACTCCTGCCAATTGCTTTTAATGCTGCTTTTAAAGCAGCTGGGTTGCAATTTAGGGCACACATGTGTGCTCCCCACTACCAGACCCCCCTCACTCCAAGTATATTCCAGTTTCTTCCTGGCTTATCCTTCTTTCTCTGGCCTACTGTCCTTCAAGCAGCAGCCAGAACAGAGCCAGGGCTCTCCACAGCACACAGCCCACCAGGGGGATGAAGCAGGGAAGGCTGGGGTATGTACAGAAAGCCACCTGCTCAGATTAAAGTTGCCTCTAACTCACTCAGCTTCCCATCAGCAGAAATATTCCCCTCCCCTCCAGGTCAGGAAGGGCACAGTCGTCCTTCCCAGCAGCAGGAGTTGCGTTTTGCACGAGAAGATGCAAATCTGGGTCCATAACCTCACAAATAAAGTTACCTCTCCTTGACTGGGTCCTTGATCTAAGCCTTAAGGCCAGTACCCAGAGTCCAAGGGTTATACACATAATAAATAAAACACCATCATACTCTACTTCCTGCTCCAAAGAACCTGAAATGCTTGGAAAAACCACTGATGCCTTTAGCTGAAAATGCTGCTTCAGTCAGAGTTATGTCTCACCAACAGTTTAAAAAGTCAGCAACTGCTCTTTCCTCTTGTACCTTCTTTGCACAGCAATGCAAAAAATATAATAGTGCTTGCACAGGTCAGATTCATCCTGGAGGAAGAGCACACGTGAGTAGCACTGAAAGTCCATTAATCTCAGAAATCTCACCCAGAGCAAGCAGCCAGACAGCTTAAAAATATATTTAGTCCACAAATGCTTATTAACGTCATTTGCTGATTCACAGCTGAGCCAGGCACACAGAGCCCAAATGCCACTTCTGCTTTCCCAGGCTGGGTTTAAAATAATAATAATAATAATTTAAAAAATAGTTGAAAGAGTCAGGCATCAAATTGCTTAAACCATCTCAAAACCTTCTGTGATGCAACTACAAGTGGATCTGAGCTGGAAACTTCTGTGGTCCTGTGGTTTAGGATCCGATCCGAGATTATCTGAAACTGGATCTTAGTTTTCTTTTATTGACCATTGATCCTGTTGCCAGTGTTGATACACTCAAGTTAAATAAAGATAATTCTTCAGGCTCACAACAGAACACTGAAAATCATCACTACTTTTACAACTACATCTTCTTCACAGCTGAAGAAAAATATTTGATGACTTAACAGACACAAACCTGTGTCAAGAATTTCTTTGTGTGCTTTGGGGCAGAATTAACCCACTAAATTCTTAAGGAATCCTTTAAGTAAAAATTCTTTTCATGAGAGAAAATTGAAAATGTTTCTTCCCCTACTGTTATACACAATGCAATGAATGATTCAAAGCCCAAAGGATTTTCTTTCTAAAGCAACTTATTCAAATCTGTACGACGGAAATATATTTAAATACAACATTTTAATCTTGCTTTGCCTTTGCATTTTTAAAGGCTTCTTGAGGAAAGCAAGTATCTCATTAGTCCTTTCAGCCATTCTACCCTTCTGATTTGCAAGTAAACAAGAATCCTCACATTACCTTTCTCTTTTCAAAAGGATTCATTGTAGCTGCACAGTGTTTTAACTCCATGTACATTCAGTCTGTTTGAGTTTTACCACTTCTTACACGTTATACAATAAGTCCCTCCTCGGGCGCACCAGGATTTGTCTCCATCCCTTCTTCCTACATTTTTCACAAGCCACGTTTCTACAGCTGCTGCATGCAGACAACAGCCTTCCAAAAGAACCATCCACCACAACCTACACTTTAGGAAAGGAACTGGGAAAACCTGAGCCCAGGGCCCTGCTGTGTCTCCCTGGGTTTGTGAGCACTGTTCTCAGATTTAGGGGTTCCCAGTTTCAGTGTTGGGGTGAGAGCAATTTCAAACCCCCTCCCAGGTACCTGCAAACAGCCACAAAGCCTCCTCACTTTAAGAAAAGTCAATCTTCCCACCTGCCTTTTTTTGGGTTTTGTTTTCTGTCTTTTTTGTGTTTTTTTTTATTTTTTTCCCTTGTGTTGCAGGTTGGGGAAGGAGGACAAAAGTTCTCATTTTCAGTAAGCCTGTAGAAATTGTTCCAAACAGGAAGGCAGTTCTCTAAAGCCTTGCTAATGGTACTGAAATCAAAAGTGATTAAAAGCAAGAACCTTTCTGCACAACAGAAACTGAAAGTAGGGCCTCTGGGAAATAAAAACACCGTCAGCAATCACTAGGGGTAATAGATAATTAATGTAGCCTAGGACATTATCACATATTTCTAAAACTTGTTTTCTGGAATAATCATAAACAATTCACCTTCCCTGTACTCCCAAGTCATCACTTTTTAAAGTCACTGCAGTTTGCAGAGGCCTTGCTGATGCTATTCTTAATTTACTTATTTTTAGGTGTGAGAACAGATTACCAAGGCAAAATTGAAACTGAAAAATTGTCAGATTTTCAGCCCCTTTTAGATTTATACTCATTAACCCTATTCTGTGTTTCAGAAGCATTTTGGGCTATGTGGAAACCAAATGGAGTTAAAACTGCTTCTGCTTTAAACTACTGAAGTGTGGGAGGCTTCAGCACTGTTAAACAAGGGGCACATCTGTCCAAAGCACCAGAAAAAAGCAACCCAACAAAAACAGAGAAATGTGAGTTAATGAAAGAGCTCTCAAAAGGCTACAACAACATTTTTATTATGGGCAGATTGCAAAGAGGAACGTTCCAAACTCTCTCCCTTCCTTGAAAGGCTTCCAGGGAAGCATCTCCCCAAGGAGATCTCTGGGCATCAGAGCAGCTCAGAACCAAATCAAAGCCCACATTTGGTTTTGGAGCAGCACAACAGCTCAACACAGGTACATGAAAGCAGAACACAGCTATTAATAGACATATCCACATGTAAATACATTTTGCAAGGAGGCAGAGGTGCCACACACCTCATTTTTAGCAGAAACATTGAAAACATCACATTGCACTCACAGAGATGACATTTACCTTTCCATGGAGGAGGATTAATTAATCATAAGATGCTTTCTGAAGGCCTCTCTGATGAACTGATGTGCTGCACTTCACTCTTCAATCCTCCTCTAAGACGTACCTTCACTGCCACCACTAAAACCCTTTACATCGGTGGGATGGGCAGAGTTCCCACTTCCCCATTACCTGAACAAACACCTGGTGACAACCACAGACCACAACACAATGGCCTCACACCTGGAACCAGAGCCCTGCCAAGCACTGGCAATAAAAAGCAAGACTCACATGGTGTTTCTGCAAAGCCAGAGCCACCAACAGCACCATCTCCCAGGGGGAACTCAACCAGCAAAACCTTTCCCCAGGAACATCCTAGCTGGTTCAGCTCAGCCCAACCTGAATCAATAAATACCAAGCCCTAACAAGGGTGAGCTGTGGTCAAACACTCCCATGGCTTGGAAGCACCAGTTTGAGACCACAGTCAGTCTCAAGGGTCCTTTATCCTCGGAGAAGGTGGGTTCTGCTCTCCCATCAGTCACTCTAAAACATTAAGGGGATGTAAGTGAGCAACTAAAAATTAACAAACCAGAGAGAAATAAATTCCAAACTCTGAAGAACTTGAACTGGAGAAAGAGGCCAGGAAGGATGTGCCAAGAAGTCAATCAACATGCAGGATAAATGCAGCAGTTAACTGGAAAATACGAACAGCTTGGAAAGGCACTGAGACCACTTTGCCCTCTCTGATGTTTGTAGCATCTGGACCCTCCAAAATACCCTGGAGTTACATTCCCAAAGGAGCACAAGGTCCTGGCCTCGCTGCAAGCAGCCAGACCCAAGGGGAAGGGAGAAAAAACAAACAGCAAAATGTTTCCAGAAGCTGCCTGGGCTCTGGACCCTGCTGCAGCTATAATGAGCCTTTCATCTGCAAAGCCTTCTTCCTCCTTCCTTACAAGTCATTATTCCTTTCTTAAAAGGCATTATTCCCTCATATTAAATGGGAGATTGGAGTGGCAACTGTAACAACACATTGCTCTGACAGACTGCAAGAAAAAAAAATGCAAACACCCCTCCCCCTAAAAAAACCACACACACACCATGTGCAACTTTAGAAGAGTTTTTAGGAACTTCACATCACTCTGTGTTAAATAGGAAGAGTCACATCTAATATCAAGGGTGGCAACCTTCTCCTCACACACAACCCCTTCCCAAAATGAGGGGACCTCCTGCCTCCACCCTGGGATCCCAGGAACCCCCAACAGCAGCACCTGCCCCACACTGGCATGGAACTGCTTTGAGGTGTGCAGAGCTTAAAAAGCAGCTTTTAAAAGCATCTATTTAGAGCCAAACTTCAAACTCTCCTCTGAGAGAAGTAAAACCAACAGCATTTTTTATTCCAGGAGCACAGAAGTGGAAGAGGAGGGAAAATAAATTAAAAAAAAAGAAAATGCAGTTCAGTACCTCTGTACGCCAAAGGCACTCCATGTTTTATTTATGACAATGCTATCACCCCTGTGAAGACTTCTAAGTGAATCAGCCAGCCAGGGTCTCTACAGCCTCCTTTCAGGAGGATTTTTTATTCAAAAAAAATATTTAAATTCAACCATTTGATTTATATTGTTTTCCAGTCATTCCTAGCCAGGAATATTTCAAGCAGAAAACTCTATGTCAGCTTCCACCTTGCCCTTTCCCATATAAATGTGGCAATTAGTACAGAAAAATTAGTCAACTATTTCACCTTAAATAAAGCAGCTCAAGAAATAAAACACCATTTAATTGGTAGCTGACAGCCAGGGAAGAAACACAGTGGCTCAGTAACATATTTAAAGAGGGTCTGAAACCCATCCCTAGCCCTCCACAGAAGTCTGTCCCTGTCCATGGAACCCACAATCCATAATAATGCTCAGTATTGTGCTTTTATCCTCTGTTTTATCAGAGCTCATCTGCTGATCAATGAGGAGAGTCCCAGGGAATAACACTCTGAATTTCAATGTCAACACAGCAGTACTGTGGTAATGATTGAAAATATTTACATATTGCCTCATTGATCGTGGGGTGTTCTTTTCCAACCATCTGGCTACTGGGCACTCCAGGGTTTTTTTATTATTTTATTTTTGGGGGCTTTGCAACTCTTTCAAGCAGGTTAATTGATCATCTTTACAGCCAATGTTGCACCTGAATCAGGTTCTCCTGTTATTTTTAACCCAGAACATCAGCAAAAGCATTAATCCATTTCATCTCATCTCAGGGAAGGGGAAAATCATTTTCTTAACAAGGACAAAACCCAAAAGAAAAACAAACCCAAACCAGCAAACACCTGCTCTGTGATGTGCCAATTCAGCTCCAAGGTCTCGTTTTTAATGTGACTCAGGGGTGTCATTTTGACAACAGATGAGTCAAATGGAAATATGTCACTCACTCTGCTCTCAGTGCCAGTAAAGAAAGGCTGGAAGAGCTGTTTTTCCCCACCTCCAGATGGAATTCCTTCTGATTCCTGTGATGGTGGAGCCCTGGGGGTGCCTGTGCTGATGCTGCCTTTAGGAATTGCTCAAGTTCTCAGAGCCAGGTGGTTCAGGCTTCAGGAATAAAGCTTAAACAAGCCCCACTCAGTCTCCCTTCCCTTCTCCCACACCATCCCAAGCCCTCCCAGCTCACCCTGACTGTCACCCACGCTGCTGGTGGGATGGATTTGCCTCTCCTGGCTGCACCCTCTGACACCCTGCAGGTCCACAGACACCCACTTGGGCTGCACAACCAGAAATTCTGGGGAGAAAATGAGATTTAACCACAAAAAAAACCCAAACAAAAGCAAAAAGACCCTGCCTGCAAGGTACTCTGAGCACCCAGGTGTTGCATTCACCCACCACAGCACAACCTGTTTGGCTCTTGCCTGGCTGATCCCAGGTTTCCATGTAAAACTAAACTTTAAAAAAAATCTTTGAAAAGCTTATTTGTGTGCATTCCTCTAAGAGGCTTAAGAGCAAGTTCAATAAAATATGCAGCAAAGACTGACATCTACAAGATCTACAAGTTTGCTGCAAGAGACTTCAGCAAGGAACTCGAGGGGAATATTAAAAAGGTGCTTCTCAAATAGTTGTCAAACTGATTTCAAGGAGTTTTTTAGTGGCTCCAAACCTGTTTATAATCAGACACTCCTAGCTGCTGGTACCATAAACTTGATTTAAGAAGAATAGGAGGTCTAAAAGCCAAATTATACTCAAGCCTTTAAACCAGGAATTCAAATCCTTGCTCACCACTGTTTAGCTCAGGATTTTAGTAACAAGGTTCAAGATAAAACATTACCTCTCTTTTTTCAGCTCTACTTTGACAACAAGGAATAAAACACCAGTTCTGTCAGCAAAATGATATAGAGAGAACAAAAGACAGAGAAGGGAGGGGAAAGTGCTCTGACATATCTGCCTTTGATAATATAGATGCTCCATTAGACAGTGAAATCTCCCCTTTCTGTCAAACTCCTTTTTCTGCTGGAACAACTCTATGAAGGAATGGGCAGAAAGAGGACACAAGGCTCTTCCCTCTCCATCCTCTCTGCCCACATGTTTTGCAGACATGATGCAGAAGATCTGAACTAATGGTACCCATGTGCCCACCCCCAGTAAGGCAAGTCAGACCACCTCCTCTCAAAAAAAGGATAACTGAAAACTGGGAAGCCAGAGCAACACACAGAAGCTGTACTAAAGTTTTTAATCCTTCGAGTAGGTTTGCCCAAATATTCTCTTCCCTCTCACAGAAGCAGCACGTTGATAAAGGTGCCCCTTGGAAAAACTTATTTATAGGCACTAAATGTAAGCAAAAGACAGCAGTAAAAATGATTCCATAGTTCCAAAAGAAACAAAGGACACATTGTTCCCATGCTAAACACATTTTTGAGGATATTTGATGGAAGATGTTTATGGTCTGTTGAAGTTAAAATTTGGAACAATGTTTTACAATCCAGATACAGGTTAGAAAAATAATGGGTCCCACAAGTCTGGATAAATGATGCCTAAAAACAGAGAGAGGGAAAACAAAACACCCTGTGTGCTCTTCTCCAGCAGTTGGTTTTGGTGCATCAGAAGCCTAAAAGCCCCATGTTAAGCCTGCTCAAAAAATAACAGCCCACCTGGAAACAAGGACAACAAAGCAAAACTGGAGACAGAAAATGGGATTTTATCATCTCTTCTGCTGAATTGTGTCCTGCAACACTTTGTATGTCTGCTCCTGCTTTACCCATTTAAAACAGAAGTGATCCTTCACCTCTGCTTGTGAAGAGCACAGCGAGTGTTACTGAGGAGACGGGGATGGCAGAGAAACAGCAGTGAAACGGGGAGAGGCCTCCCTCCCCCTCCTGCTCTTTTCCATCCAATATCTCCCAGTTATTTACATCCTCGTATCCTGAACTCCCCCTCCACTTTCACAGCTTGCAGTTAACTCTGCATCCTGACAGAGAGAACACATGTTTAGCTTTCAGCGTGTTTAGGCTGCAACACCCTCTGAACATGAGGCCGGGTCACCAAGCCCACAGAGGGAGGGATTTCCAGATGCAGAGACTGGCTAGAAAATAACCACCACAAACATGAGGCTCCATCTCTCCACCACCCTGGAGGAATCAACCTACTCCATGAAGGAGACAACTAAACAGCTTGGCAACGCCTACAGCTGGTGCTCAACCTCAGATCCAGTGAAAGGATGTAAATATTTGGATTTCAATTTCATCTGATACGATAAATATAAAATCTCTATTTCCTTCTTTAAAAAAAAAAAAAAAAGCAGCATTAAAATAGGTAAGCCACCCACACAGAGAAGATGATTCTGCTGCATTTCTACCTTCAGGAGGAGGTTACTTAAGTTATGGTATCGATCTTGAAGCAAATTACAATCAGAAGTGAAATGATTCCCATGGAATCGTATATAAAACACAATTACAACAGGTTTATATATAAATACAGACATGAAATGGTTTTGCTGTTCATTCCAAACGTGTGGTGGCTGATGGCAGCCCATCATTGTTTTACCTCCTGAGAAATGCCCGTGGCCCTTCGGGGTTTGCAGAGGAGAGGAAACTCTGACTCCAGCCCAAATGTTCTGAGCAGGGCCCCAAAGTGACCCAGGTCCCAAACGGAGCCCAAGCCAAAGCTGAACTGCTGTTTACCACGGCTGTCCTATAAAAACCTAAAATCCTCCCACAACCTTTTAAAGCACATAATGGAATTAAGGCCCCACTCCAGGTCACACAAATACCAAACTTCCCTGGAACTGGAGATAACGCGGCCTCGCCCCAAAGCCCAGGTACAACACAGCCCTCAAGGTGCTGCTGGGATTCCACACACCCACCCTCCAAACTGCTTATCAGGCTGTTAAAAGAGAAATAAATGCCTTCCCAGGTCACTGCTCTGTGGGTTAAATCAGCTAATTTGCTTGAATTGGTGCCCCGAAGCTGCACGGTCGTTATGTAAGTGCCAGCAAGCCAAACAAACCAGTGAACTTCCCTGTCCAGTACAGGAATCCCCGCTGCCTACAGAACCTGCAGCAGTTCATTCACTGTTTCCCTCTCCAACTCCTCAGAGTTCACTTTAGTGAATAGATGTGCCTTCCCAGCTCACAGCAAACTACCTCTTGTTCCTTCACTGGATTGTCCCAACCCCTGTTCCCTCCCCTCCGCCACGACGGGACTGTGGAAACTGCTGGAAAACCCCGGAGGAGAAATCCCAGTATCTGATCTCCCACAGGAGACTGAGGTGTTTCAAGGAACAGAAAAGGTTAAGTGGCAAAATCACTTTTCCTCACCCCATCCAAGGAGTCTCTCCAACTTACCTAATCCCAACAGTTTTCCTGCTGAGGAGAGTTCTCAGGTTCCTGCTCACCAAGCCAGAGCACTCACCAACCTCGGCTGCCCAAACATACCAAGTCAGGGCTGTAAAACCTGTGCAGAGCCCTCGCTATCCAAGACACTCAGTGCTCAGAGTTAGGCGGGTTTTTTTGTGGAAAACAACTTGCTGTCCACAGGACGCAGATTTCTGGATGTTGCACGTCTTCAAATCTGCCTGAGCAAGATTTTCTGGAAGCTGTTTACGAGCGAGAAGAAACAAACCAAAAATTCTCACCTGGAGTTCTCAGAAAGGAGAAGCTGAAGCTGAGCCTTTGCCTCGAGGGGCTGTCACAGGGCCCAGGAGCTGCTCAAGGTCCCCTCGCTCCTCCTGCAGAGCTGCCTTCTGCCCCGCACTCCTGACCCAGCCCAGCTGTTTGCTTTCTGTCCCTGCCCTCCGTGGGCGCTGCCATGTGCATCCTGCCAGGCACCAGCCCTGCCACCCCGGAGCAATGACCCTGCAGCACTGCCAGGAGGATGGCTGTGGCTTTCCACACCCTTCACTGACCTCAGCCACCTAATCCAAGATACCTGTTATCATCCCTTGCCGGAGGAGATGCAGGTTTCCCTTTCGTTTCCCCTCTCCTGGATGGTCTCTCCTTGCAAAACCAGCACCTCCCTGCTGGGATTGACTGGGTTGTGCCCAACCTCTCCAGGGCAGGTTTTAGCCCAGGGCTGACTGGATTTCTCCCCTGTGCCCAGATCTGCTCCACAATTCATCTCCACTTGCCTGAGCAGCATCCTATTGCTTCCCCTCTCTGAAGCCTGACTCTGTGTCAAACCCACTCAGGAAAGGTTGCAGGAGCAGGGAGCAGCTCTGTCTCCACACCCCATCACCTCTCAGAAAGTTTCCTGACCCCCTTCACCCTTGAAAATGAAAAACACTTCCCTCAACCGGTTTCTGAGTTCCTCAGTGGGATTTACCGAAGCATTTTGCTGTGAGCTTCTGAGTATTTTTTTAATTAAAAAACCACCACCACCAAGTCAGTCAAACCAGCAAAACGCCTTCCCTACGGAAAATACACAAGCCTGACTTCAGGAGCTGTGTATACTGACTTGGCATCGTGCTGATTAAAACTCCCTTAGTGACAGGATCTGGGTCAGCCCCAGGCTAAATTGTTTTCTTCTTCTTACATTAAGCACACCCAAATATCATTCATTACTTTGTTCTTCTAAAATTTTGTAGGACCCTTGGCACAGACACCACGACCAGAGAAGCCACATTCCCTTTCAGTCCGTGGGTGAGCTCAGACAGACTCTGCCCCACCACAGTCTTGTGGCATTTGGATTTCCTCCAACACCCAGGAAACAAAGTTATAAATAAAAGTGTTTTATTTATTCCCTCCCCTCCACATTAATTATTCCATTTCCATTCACACTGAATACTACTGATCATTTTTGTTTCTAAGATGCGTTCAGGCTCAAAATCAAATTTAGACACATTTTACTAATTTGAGGAGATAAACAGAAATATTAATTGCATCACACTCTGCATCAGCCAGCTTTAAAATTAAATGAGAAGGAATCTTCACCATTTAGAGAAACTGGCTATTAGGAAAACCATGAGGTTTAGATGTTGCTTTTCCCTCCTAAAAAAATAAAAATAAAGAGAGACACTGATGGCTGTTTCTTCTCCCTCCCTCTCAACTCTCAAATATGAGGAAGCCTAAAAGATAAGCATGTCATAAAAAAAAAAAACCCAAAAGTGTTTCTGGAGGGATCTTGTTGGTCCTGGAACAGGACATTACAGTGAATATGCATGAGAGGCATGAGTCAAACTGCACTTGGGAGGGAGCATCAGCTTTCACTTGCCATTTTCCAAAGCCTTCCACTCAGGCTGCCAAGACAGCAACTGAATGACAAGACTTTTTATTTGAATGCAGGGAGGAGATTAATGCTCTTTAGGACTAATTGGAGGAACCTCTTTCTTGCTTCTCTATTTGGTCAACTTATAGAAGCAGAAACAAATTGTGAATAAAAACAGACTACTTAAATTCCAACCCTTTTAGCCCCACTGTCAGTTTTAAGTTTTGAGAATGTCTATTAAAAAAAACCAACAAACCAGGACAAGGTCTTTCCAAACTGGTTGCTGTCAAGCAAAATGAGAAGTTAGATAAAACTCCCACGTGCCAGCTGGTAAATCCCAATAAATGCTCGGGCTGTTAGATGCACAACAAGTGACAAACACTGACACACACCAGCAGCAGCAAACCCAAAATAGACAGGATATTGGAATAAGAAGTAATCATTTGGGGGAAAGAGCCTCGTTAAGGTCATCAGAATCAAAAGTCATGCACTGAGGGATTCCTATTTTCCTCACCTAAGAATGAGCAAGAGCCAACAACTTCAGCTGAGTTACGTGAGGCTCAGGGTTACTGTCAGGCTTGGAGTTAGTTCACTGCTTAGGCATCACTCACGACCCTTTCTGCCAAGTTCCTTAAAAAAACACTGTGAAAGGATACCAGGGAATTGTTTACTCAAACCATTACTGTTTCCTGAACAGAGATGCAAGAAAAAGTTTTATTAAGAAGATAAACAGCTGCTACTGTACTCAGCTTAGATGGGAACAAAAGCATCTAAGGGCCATAAAGGGAATAGTAAGGGAATTAAAAAGCATTTTTATGCATGAAGATGGCTAACATCTGTACGTTCATTAAAGTGGTATCAAGTATGCTTTTAATTAAAAGTTAGTGACAGAAACTTAAACATGATTAATGAAGCCAGCAGCCTACCACAAGTCTGCTCCATCAGAAGCAGCACGAGCTGCCTTCCCAGCCCTTGCTGCTCGTTTCTCTTTCCCTCCCAGAGATGCTGCCACAACCAGAACATACTTCAAGGACCATGAAGCAGAATTGCTGAGAAAAACAGCAAGCCAGGACAAGTCTGCAGCGGTGCTTTCCTGCCTGGCCATTCTTTATGCTCTACATCCCCGGGAGATGTTGCAATTCCCAAGCAGCTCATGGTTACCTGTGAGAACAGCCAGGCACTCGGCCATCCATCGACCATCCGAGGCACGAGGTCTGCCAAGGGGAAAGAGGGGAAGAGGCTGCCCTACAAGCAGCAGTCTCCTATTGAACAGTGGAAAAAAAGGTGGCCCAGAAGCCAGTGCTGAACTCTGTAAGGCAGTCGGGCAGCTTGTGTTACTCGGGAGCACAACACAGCCACGACAAAAATAAACGACGTGATAAAAATACAGCGTGAGCAGAAAGATGTGGGCAGGGAGCAGGAATTGTGTGCCATGGGGGGATGAGGAGCCCCACAGCCACAGATACCCCGACCCAAACCACTGCCTGTTTAAGTCCTGATGTCCACCAAGACTAATCTACTGCCACTGTCCTGCTGCCATGGCCAGAGCTGAGCACACACACACACACACATTATGTCTTCAAAGACTCCAGATGCTCTCTGGCATCCTATTTCCCACTTTGCAGCTTCCAGATGCACAGGGCACGCAGAAGATGGAAGTTGTCAGTTTAGAGCAGGTACTAACACAGGAAGAAACTTTTTTTCCTTTCCCAAATATACAATTTTAATAAACCTTGCCTTAGTCGTGGCATCTAAACATAAATGTACTAGGACTGACTTGTGTGGCTGACTGAGCAGGGCACTGCTCCCTGGGCTTCCCTAAGGATGCTCCAGCCCCAGGCTGAGCACCTCGGTGTACTCAGTGCTTCTGCTGCTTCAGTGGAGTGACAGAGGCTGGGGAGGAGGTGAAGGAAGGGATTTAACCTTCCCACAGCTGGACAAAAACCTAAAGCTGTTCACGCTGTAGCCGTGGGGCAGCAGCACACTCCAGGGTGGAGCCCAGGGTGGTTTGGGAGCACCAGCCAGGATCCCTTCGGTCAAGGGATGGGCAGCCAGAAAGGACCGCCAGGCCCAGCAAAGAGGAACCCCTCTTGCAGCCCATCATCGAGCAACGGAATGAGCATTCTACTCTTTCCAAAGGGAAGAATCTCTTCCTTCCATCCTCCCACAGGGATGCACGGCCGGTTCCCAAACAGCCTCCCAGCATTTCCCCGACCGCAGAGGGACCTCGAGCCCTAAGAGCCCACGAGGTTCTCCCTCAGCTGGAACGAGTCAAAAGCGTTTCTCTGGGATGATGCTGCGGCTCTGACCCTCTTCTGACCGCGGGGACAGGCTGGGCTAGCCCCGAGCCACCACCGACCCCAACCGCCCCCTGTGCCGCGACCCGGCGCGGAGGGTCCCCGTCCGTCCGTCCGTCCCCGCGGGCACCGAGCGGTGCCCGCTGCCCACAACCTGCCGGCGCAGCGAGAACACAACCGCGGCCGTGTCCCCCGCCGGACCCCGACAGCTCGGGGCTGCGGGTCCCGCCTTCCCCGGTGTGCGGTACCGGGGCGCTGCCATGGCCGCGGGGCCCTCTCGGGCACCCACCGCTCCATCGCGAAACTTTTACCGCCGCATCCCGGGAAGGGACGCGCAGCCCGGCCCCGCTCAGGCCGCGGCAGCCCCGAGGTAC
>VXBA01001105.1:1947680-1974830 GCA_013399895.1 Serilophus lunatus | reverse complement strand
CGGCGCGGGCGGGGGGGCGGCGCCGCCTGCCGGGCACGGAGGGGAGCGCGGGGGGCCGGGACCGCCCCGCGGTGCGGGGAAGGTGCGGGGGGTCCCCGGGCCGGGGCCGGTACCGGGGGCCCGCAGGGCGGTAACGGCGGTTCGGGGCAGCGCTGGTGAGTCCCCAGCGCAGACTCTGCACGGACTGAGGGGGAGGAAAAAACAACAAAAAGAATCTCAGAAAGTTCAGCCATCGTTTTACTCTGAAACATCAGAGGAAAAAAAAGCAGCAATGAAAAAATGAAAAAATGCAGCAATGAAATTTGCCGCGGCCTTGGGAACCTTCGCTCAGTTCCTGCAGTCGCTTCTGGTTTTTTCAGGGTGCATCAGTCCAGTGCTTCTGTCCCTCTGTCCAAATGCAAAATACTCCCAGTTTGTTTTGTAAATGCATTGCCACAGTAAATTCTAGTCATGACATCACACCTCTTTTTAGGGACAAAGTTCCCAGTGCAAGGCAGATTATACCTAATCCCATCAATGCTATGAGACACTTTCTAATTTGCTTTTTCGAGATGTGAACGAATAGAGATTTTATTTGCCAAAGGTTAAATCTCAACGCTGAAGGAGTCAAAATGTTTATTATCATAGAGAAAACTATGCATGGGAGTGTCTTGCAAGGGCAGTCTGAGGCAGAGCAGAGCCTGGGGCTCCAGGCAGGACCTCGTAGATCTGGAAAGGCAATAAATGCCAACATAGCTGTGAGGTGTCAGGTGAGAACACGAGAGGGAGATAATTAAAGTCCTTCACAGAGGAGGCACAAGCGTCTCTCAAGTCCTTATTAGTCCCCAAAGGGCGAACAAGGCAATTTTGTCGTGTGAAGGGGAAGAAGTTCAACAGGGATTTAAAAAGGGACAGTGTCCAGCAAAGGGCACGGCCGGTGCAGTCCCGGCTCCCACAGCAAACACACTCCCCCTGTCCCACTTTTCGGCGCTTCGGGTCTGATTTTCAGGAGCACTGAGCACTCAGGCCTCCCACTGATTTCATCTGGAACTGCAGAGCGTCTGCTCCTCTGATGAATCAGGCCAAAGGCACCACACTGAACAGGTCACTCCCTGGCACACAGTTATTGGAGAAGTTTACTAAAAGCAACATTTTCCCCCCCCCCCCTCCCCTTTCAGAGCTATAATAGAACAGAAATAGCCCAAAGAGCTCCAACAGATGGAGGAGGACTTTTGATTAAAAAATAAATTCTGACTCACGATTCAGTTTTCTGGATGTAATAAAAAAAGAGTCCATGAATATGAATTGTGCTGGAAAGAATGGAGTGGAGATGAAGGGAGGTTAGAGGGAGAAGCACTGAAAGAGCTGAGCTGATTTACCTACTTGCCTCTAATGTCTGTCAGGAAAATGCTTTGGTTTTACTGTAGCATTGATGAAAGAAAACAAGACCATTAGTGGACTCATGACATTTTCCTGTGATGGATTCCTTGGAAAAATCCTGCTGGCTGAGTGCTACCTCTGAAGAATACTTTCAAATTGTACCTGTTAATAACAAAATGCTGGGAAAACTTCAGCTAAATAGAGCTGAGCAGAGAAGTGAAGATTCTTTTTTCCTCCCTCCACCCTTTCTAAGTGAAAATTACCAGTAAGAACATGGAATAACATAAAAATTGTACATCTGTGTGGAGACTGGGAATATATTTAAGCCAGTGCTCTCTACCCACTCAGACACAATTTCTACATTTTAGAGTAAAGGGGAAATAACTCCCAGCCCTGACACCTCCCCAACCCTAATCTTGTACTCAAAGTACCCACAGGGCAGAAGGGGTTGCAAAACCCACAAAATTTTCAAGAAGACTCTGCATGGGAGGACAGTTCTTTATGAAATATCTTAAACCACAGCAGTCTAATTTTAGAATCAGACCTTCTCAAGCTTCCTTTATGACAGCTATTCTGGCCCTATAATCACATCATTGGTGGCTAAACATCTTGAACAAGGACAGAATTTGAAACACACAATATGATTAAAACCTACATTATCGCTGATGTAATATCCCAGAACCTATTATTGTACTTGGGCAGGAGGAAAGAATCTAATTAAACATTTATTTAATATTAAAATACAAACCAAAATATCAATGTTGGACAGTAATGCAGCAATATGTCAACTGGCAAAATCTGTATTTTTCACCAAGAAAAATGCATTTCTGTTCACAAATACATGAAATGTACACGGTTGGAACACTGGCACGAAACCCAGTCTGGCACTGGAAACCAGTAACTTCAGGGAAGTCCTTCCAGTCCTGGAGCTGAGCTGTTCACTAGGAGACAGGGAGGCTGCTGGCAGGTGAATCCTGGTACTCACAGTTTCAAACATGACTCACTGGGACTGCTGGAGACATCAGACAGTTCAGAGCAGTGTTTTCCTAACAGCCACAGTGAAAGGATTGCTCACAGCTCTGCCACAAGGAAAAATAGCCATGTTAAAGGGTTAAATTCAAAGGATTCCCCATAGAACAGCAGTTCTCTTTACACAGGTAATTGATGTTGCTTTTTGTATTAAAGTTCAAAATCTTGGCTAATATTTACATCACACCATAAATATTTATAAAATGGTGGAGGAAAACCAAGTGCAAAAGGGTAACACTATTATTTTCTGAAAACAAGCTGCCTTTTAGTTTCTTATTCTTATTATAAATTCAATATCACTATTTAAAAATAATTCATATTTCTAAAAATATTGCAATACAGGAAACATTGATCTCTCAAGTATAATAAAAATATGTTTAAAATAGAGGTGGCTGTTCCAAGTACAAAATATTGCTGTTTGTAAAGGGTAACATGGTTGTAAAACTACTTTTGAGGGTTTATAAAAATACAAAACAATTTGCATTTACTGAGTGCATAATTATATATTAGTGCAAAAACAAACAAACAAAAACAAAAGGGTGTATTTGCAATCAGGAGAGAACTGTCAAAGATTTGCAGAGGTACGTAAGACATGGAATCTTTTCAGAGTCATTCGTATCAATCCCAAATCTCTATTGATTCTTTCCAAGCGATTTTCCAGGGCTTCCTACAAGGAAGAGTTAAAAAAAAAAAAGAAAGAAATTATTAATAATATACCATAAAATCCAATGATTCTTCTAAAATTAAGAAACTACTGTTATTCCTGTATTCCTGGAATGCTTTCTGAGGCATTACTAGTATTCTGTTACCACTCAAAAACTATATTATTTTTATGTGTGTATTTGGGGGTTGTTGGCTTTTTTCCCACATGACTTATGAAGTCCATGAGATAAACTTGACAAGAATTAGGACAGGCTGATAATTAGGGAGACACATTTAGCCAACAGCTGATCCCTGCAGTGAGTGGCAGTATTGATTTTATCATTTCAGATTGATAAATTGATAACAAGCCCTAGAATGACAATTTAGGAAATGCTGAAGTTGAAGACTCCACAGACACCTTTAAAACACAATGTTAAGACACTTGTTTTTTACTAAGAGTCTGAAGAGTTTTCCAAAGAGGCACTTTCCTGTACTTCACCTACACTACTTATTTTTACTTTCTTACTTTCTTCTTTATACTTTCAAGGAAACAAAAAACAACAAAGCAAGAACTAAACTTTGCAATTTCTCCTACAGCACAACATCCTCTCTACAGTTTCAGGGACCTATTTCATAGTCCCTGCATTTTGTCAATGTGTTGCCTTTGTCTACCTCTCAATGTGATCACAAGAACAGACTTCTTGAAGTAATTTGGCAAAATGCCATCTTGGGTATAAAACAGAAGATATAAACATTATAAAACAGTAACATGAAAATCAAAACCCATATAAAAATTCCCACAGGAATCACACTACACAGCAGAACTTTCCTCTGCACTATGTATTCTCAAGCTGTGCGAGAGCAATTTATCAGAACAGCAAGATGTAGAAGCTTTTTCACCTGATTTAGTCTTGCTTGCAAAGTCATTCTTCCACCAGAACAAGGTATTCGACTCAGTGCAGCCTCAATCTAATAACAGAAAACACTCCAGCTGTAAATTAGAGTTTCAAGAGCCAATATGAGCCTTCCCAACTCCTCTAACAGAAAGAGAAGTGAGGTGTATGGATTACTGAATTTTGTTCTTTAACACTCACTTCTGTTACCATAATACTGTGCCAACCCTCACTCCCATTGTGTTTGTGTTCCAGTGAGTCTCCCTTAATGAAATTAGGGACAGAGCAGGAGTGGAAGCAGAGCAGGGAAGGATGATGGCACATTCCTGGTGCGACACTAAAATTGTACATGAATTTCAGCTACGGCTCCGTCCCTCCCCTCTCGTACAACAGTCACATTTTGTCACAACTTGAAAACAAAAATAATCTTTGCCTGTTGCTTTTCCTGAGTCAGCTCATCAAAAAGCCTCTCTGTTTCAGCCAGAGTCGTGATCCTTGCTGTGTATTTGAAGTCTTCCTCACAAGATGATACCACTGGCTCATATTTTTGAGCTGAGCTCCTCTCGTCCCAAACTGCTGCTTTCTTCACTCCATTATTGCTGGATTCAGCACAAGAGCTGTGTCTGACACCTGAATACTGCCTTCCTATCAACAAAACAGGGGCATTTTTATTTGTTTCATAATTTAGCTGGGAAATTATTACATAGGATAGAAAAGGAAACTAATAACAGCATAAGCAGTGTGATCCTAGCAGTACATGAACTGAGAGTGATCAGCAAAGCCTCAGTCTCTTGCCTTAAACAGCTTCCCAGAAGAATGCAAAACATTTGCAGGGGTCATCTTTCAAGTGATCTTTGTAGCATAGCATATTTTTTGGCTAACAAACAGATTCCTCTATTGTGCTAATTAGGAATTACTTTTACTGGTACATTTCTAAATATCACCAAGCAGAGCAGCTGTCATGCAAACACCAGTCTAAATAAATGCATCAATAAAAGCAGAAGCAGAACATTGTGACAAGGATTATGAAAGTGAGAAAAGATTTAGTTCAATCAATCATTATAAATCAGACAGAACTGGTTTTATTAGAGTTACACTTTGTTATTTGTAATGCAGTGTTTAGCAATAGAATTTTCTTAGTATGGCTCAGGAGGTACATCTTAATGCAGACCCCCCTAAGATATGCATTGTGTAACTGGGTTCAGCACAGGGAAATGTATTGCCCTTCTTCCTCAATTTAATTATTTTTCTTGTTCTGCTGTTTGTGCACACACACATGTACATAAAAATAAAACACTGCATGAATGGTAATTTTTAAAAGAGGATTTCTAAAAGTTGGACTTGAGAAAGTAGAGGGTCAGCTGCTGTCACTGTGGAAGGAATTGTGGTACAAAAATATTGAAGAGTTTCTCCCCACTTTGACAGATTACCTTCTGCATCATCTACTGAGAGAAACTGGAGCCTTTTCTTTGCATTATTGTGCTGTAAAGTAGATGTAGGACCAGTTTCCAGGTCATCCAGAAGTATATCAAATCTACAGAGCAGGAAGGACACAGTAGTTACTTGCTAGAGATCAAGCAATACAGTATTTTCTACTTTTTCATCTTTTGGTTAAATAAACTATTTTTTATAAAACAAGTTATATCCCACAGGCATTGCAAATCTTCTGATTGCTGTTCACAGCACCACACCCCAGTATATTCCTGCTTGAACACACCAAAACATCTCATTTCTGTTACTCTTTCAGAGCCAGGCCAAGCTGTCACTCCTGTCACTGAGCTCCAGTGTCACCATCCTCAAGAACTCTGAGCGGTGCTGGACATTTCTCACTCCTTATACACATGTCCTGCATTTAAATCTCACAGCTGGGTGTGCTCTCAAACTCTGTAAGCTTTGCCAAGCAAAGACTTTGATAGAAACCATAGATTTAGGGCACTTAGGAGAAAGGTAAGGTTATGTGTATTTTAACATGTGTGCAGGTGCCGTGACAGGGAGGTGGATCCTGCTTTCTAATTTTATTTCCATCTCCTGATAAGCAGCACATGGATCAGCACTTACTCCACAGAACAATTCTTCTATAACTACTTTGTCATTAGCAAACCCCATATCCCATCTTGGTGGAAGCTAAAGACAGGTAATCCTTCTAGATTTTTCTTGCCAGATTTTAGAAAGTAAAATTTAGCTTTATATTCAGAAATCTTCACATCACTCATTTTATAGGACTGCTAATGAACAAGAAACAGCAGCATAAAGCCTGTACAAACACCCTGCTGCTCCAAGGATGATCAGAACACAACTGTATTCACCAGACTCGTACCTTGTCACTGTGTTTTCATTCCTGCTAAGCAAATGGCTAAATCCAGGAGACAGGTTTTCTTTTGGAGAACGTTTTGGGCTGTATGTCACAGACACTGGTGCCAACATTATCTCTCTTCTTGCTGCAAAAGACAAAATATGTTTATCTACCTTAAACTTCCCAGAGCAGTACCTCCCACTCATGTGCTTACAGCTTAAAAGAATACTTTTCAAAGCTGTCTACATGTTTGTTCAAATTTGATGAAAGGTGCATCACAACAGGGAAAGATGAAAATAAACTCAGAGCTCTCACATTTTCTGGGATTACAGACATGCTTTTTTACAGACTGTCAGAACAATGCAGACATCCTGCCTCTATTCTGCTTTCTGCTAGAGCAGCCTGTTATTTGCTCCTACTTTTTGAGTAAGACAAAGCAAACTTGAGGAAAGCACTGACTTGGAGTGTTTGATTTCCTGTTGGAAGGAGGAAGGGATGATGATCTCTGGCCTGAAGGGGAGCTGAACCGTTTTGGTCTGTGTTGGTCCTTCCCTTTCTCCAGAGTAGCAACTAAAGAAGTCTCAACAAATCCAACAGTCTGACGTCGGTTTGATGCTTCTGATGAAAACAAGTTGTTATATTAATCCATCTTTTTCCATACAAGAACTCACAAATATTCCCCTGAATTCAGCTTCTACTGCACAAAAGCTGCACTTAAGTCTCCCTCACATCAATGTGTTTGTGCTGTTTTGCTCAAGTCTCTCTTCCTTCTTATGGAACAGTTTAACTCATGAAAAAGGATCTTTGCAATGTGTGGGAGAAAAGATGCTGAATAACACTGTTTAACAGAGAAACAGTGGAGATCAGCACAAAAGCATCTTCTAGGAAAGAAGGCTGGACCCTCTGCCTGAGCCAAGAATTCCAAGCATTTAAGAAAGAGTTGCTGTTTTCTCATTGCAAGGCTCCTAAAGGTTGTTACAGCATCTCAGTGCATCCCACAGGACACATCCCAATACAACACCATGAGAACAAAACTAAAATGGATGCACAGCCACAGCTTTGTTAGGGCTCCATTAACTGTTAAGTAAATATTGAGATTTTCTTAGAAAAAAGGACATTAATGAGTCTCCAGCTTGAGACCAAACATCAGCCTTTGCCTCCCCTCTATTCCAAACAAGTCACTTAAGTATCTCATTTTGAATTTCCTTAGGAGACCTCCAGCAGTTTGCATGCTGACACTGCTTTTATCCCACCACTGAAGCCTGATGGACTTGAATGCTGAGAATATAAAAACCAAAAGACATGCAAACAAAGAAAAGCCAGTAAAACATGCTCAGGGATATAAAAATAAGAATTACTGGCTGGTGTATCTTCTTTTTCTGTCTGTGTGCCCCAGTCTTTAAATACTTTTCCTTCTTCAAGTTCTTTAAAGGCTTTTATAATTGGTGCTTCTGACATCTCATTTTCTTTCTTTTCTATTGTGTTTGTTGAAGAGTCTTCTTGTGAAGAGTCTTTCTCAGGAGGAGAATGGTACCTTAAAGAATGTGAGGCAGTGGAGGGAAAAAAATTATCAAGTTTTTAATTGGGTGGTTTGTTTTTAAGGAATTGTACAGTACCTACAACACTGAGAAATTTTTTTTAAAACTCTTTTTAACAAGTACAAAATCTAAAAATATGAATGCAGTTAAGTTCTGGATAAAATTTTTAAGAGTGCTCCACTTTCCCTTATAGTGGATACAGAAGGAAACCAACTCACCTGGAAGGAATATAGGTTTCTTCTAATCTATTATCTTTGGGGCTTTCCTGGCCTTCTAAAGGCTGCCCAGTGAAGATGGAATATTCAGCTCCTGGTATCAGCCACTTTCTCCTGCTGACATCAGGAGTTCCCAACTTGCTGTGGGAATAAAAAGCTTCAAAATTATGAAAGGCTTTGGATATTTAAAAAGAAAAAAAACCCTTGTTATTTATTCTAGTAAATAGAAACAAGTATAAAATCAACTTGTAAATACTGTGGAAAAATAACTGCTTTTTAAAACATGTTTGTAAAGAAAAATACAATGTTTTTTAAAAGAGATCATAGTTGAGGTTTCAGTCTAAATTACACAATATGCTCAGAATGCAGAGCTCCACAAAGATCTTCCTGTAATTTAATGCAGCTTACTCAGATCAAGATTTAGGTAATGAGTAGTTCCCAACTAATTACATGAAAACATTTGGTGGAGATTATTGCAGGAGTTCAGAGCATCTGATCCCAGCTTTCCTTTGGACACCAATTATTAGAAAAAGAAAAAAAAAACAAGAAAAACCAAGAAAAAGCCACTGTTGATAACCCGAGAGTGATAAATACTAGCTAATAAGCATTAATTTGTGTATTATTATTATCTTGAAACATCAAAAGAAAAATGTGATTTTTATATATAGTAAGGGAGACAATTAGGAAAAAAGGGTCTTGTTTACCCAAGCTATGGACCATAAGCACTATTTGTAAATCTACCCTGCTGGGCATTCAATTGGAATGAGGCTTTC
Organism: Serilophus lunatus; assembly: GCA_013399895.1. Classification (NCBI taxonomy): domain Eukaryota; kingdom Metazoa; phylum Chordata; class Aves; order Passeriformes; family Eurylaimidae; genus Serilophus; species Serilophus lunatus. The sequence goes on along the minus strand of VXBA01001105.1, from coordinate 1,966,088 downwards.
CTTGAGCCTCTGAGATCAGATAGGGACAGATTAACTTCTAAATCCATATTGGCTCTTATATCCCCCTCCCTGATGAACAAGGTCTGCCATGTCCAGGTCTTCCTTTTTTCTGTTCATTGTTGAGGGATCTCTTTCAGAAATATTAAAACAGCTCCAAAGAGAAATCTGTCCCTCTAATGTATTAATACATAAATTATTTGTATCTTCATAATCATCAAAAGTCAAATCTCCCCAAAATACTGCTGTTCAATACATACTAATGGACATCCACAAATCACATTATCATTTTGGACTTCACAAGTCCATCAGTGCTGAACTGGAAGAGACACTGAACAAGCCATAAGTAATAAAAACCAAACAGAGACTAAACTTTTTGGGTCTTTAAAACATAAAAAAAAACCCCAAACAACAGACAGGACACAAGCAGGACACAGATTAACTTTAATTTCCTTAACATAAATTCCCAATTCAAACTGGAGTGTGCCTCCTAACTGAACTCCCCCACTACTCTCAGGATACCTGTACAAATTTTACTTAGAACCACAAAAAGTTGTAATCAGCCTTCAAGTCAATGACACAGAAAACCTCCAATGTCTAGTTGGACTCTGAGACTTCATTCCCCAAACCTTTGTTGAGCATGGGAATCCCTATTCAATGAAGACAAATCACTCACTTGGGAAGACCAGAGACAGTCTGCCAAGTCAAACCCCAAAAGTATTTATTTGGGTTTAATAATTTCTTGGCATGTGAAGTCTCTGGATTATGTCACGTGTGTTTAATCCAGTTTAGCCTGTGGACTGACCTCAGCCTGATCCATTTTTAGTCAAAGCATGGTAAAAAATATTCCAAAACATGCTCTGTTTTCCCATTGTTGGAATATTCCCTTACTTGGCACAAGAGGTTCTCAGACGGTTTTCGGTGATGTGGCGAAGTTTCAGCATGTTTTCATGTTCCACCTGCTTGAGCTGACCTTCCAGCTTTGAAATTGTCCTAAGGTGGAAGCAGTAAACATACATTGTGAGATGATTTAAATGACAGCAAAGATACATCGTATTTCTTAGAGTTTACTCATTTTTATTGGACATTCTGGATGAAGCAGGAGAAAAAGAGCAACTGCTGTATTTCCATGTATCTCTGTATCTATCTAAATAAAAATATAAGTATGTATTTGAATTCCAAGTCAGGTAAGCTGGCTAAAAAGCCAGGACCAGAAGATACTGCTGTAGCAGCAGAAAAAAACACATACCCTAAAATAATGAGATTTTTAGTGTGTACAAGTAACACAAAAAACCATGAAATGCTTCATAAGATGTAATTAAACTGGCAAGATCTACAGCCTTCATAATGTAGGAGCAGATGTTTAGGCCACAGTCTGTATTTCACATTGTTAAAATAGCAATAAGTTTCCCAGTTACCTTTTCAAATCAGAAATCTGTGTGTTTGCATCATGCAATTTGTTTTCAGTTGTATTTAATGTATCCTGCAAGGACACAAAGAAAAAAAGTAACAAACCCAGAAACCACAGAAGTGCATTAAAAGAAAAACAAGTAACTCCACATCAGTCTTGAGAACAGTACATTACATACACCTTCCAATTCCAAAGGGTCCAGTAAATTTCTTTGGCTTTGATTTTGCAGTACTTTTGTTGTCTGTGATTGGAAAATAACACATTCCAAATTCCCTCTTTTCCCTCCAGGGCTCTCAAGATGGAGTAGGAAGCTCTCAGTAAAAATAAATATGGATCTTTCCATTTGAGCTTTTTAAAAATACTTCTGTTAGTTCAGCTAATTCTATAGCACATTATCACATGTTTGTCTTTTTAATCAACTAGAGGGTACCTACCTTTACTCTTTCATGTTCTTTTCCAAGGGACTCATATTCTCCTAAAAGCTAAAACAGAACAAAAGAACAGTGAGACCACAGACAATTAATAGCTTTGTTGGCTGCTGCAAAATCATCAACTGCCTATCTAACACATGCAGAAGCACTACAGAGGTTACAAAATGTACTTTAATAGTATTTGTTAAGTTCTTATCATCTTCTAATTGGAACAGAAAGTTACAGATGAGACAAGAGGAGACAGAGCTACTTACATAACGTATTTCTAATTTTCAAATTATTTCTCTCTAAAGAAACAGAATGAATGAACCTCAGTGACTTTAAAACTTTCTATTTTGAAATTTTAATTGTAAAAAAGAAGTTAAAGCATGGAATAGCTTTTCCAGCTAATACCTATTTTGCCAACTCGTTTAAACATTCCATAAAGCTCTTCCTGAAGAATCAGATGAACAATTCCTTTGATTCAGACACAATTAACAGTTTTAGCAAGTTGTGATGAGGTATGAAAAATTCAGTCCATCCTCACTAAACTTGAGAGGGGAAAAAATGCCTTTCTAAAATAATTTCATGTAATATCTTAAAAATAAACTAATAGCACTTAGAGAAATAAAATACCTGAGACTGACTATTGCAACAGTTACCAAATACACACCTTAAACAATTTGTTTTCAATATCTGTGTCACCCAACACCCAGTTGTGCATTAACACTTTCCAGTGGTAAATTTGAGTGGTTTTCACACCTGGGATTCGCTGGTTTTTTTTCTATTTTCATACTTACATTTTGAAACATTTTGTTTTCTTCCTTGAGCCTAGTGTTTTTGTTATCAGACAACTTGTAGGCCTTTTCAAAGGCTTCCTCCAGCTCCCTCAGCCTGGACTGGAGGCGGCTGATGGAGTTGTCCTTCTCCTTGTGAGTTGTGCGCATTTCCTCCAGCCGCTCCTGCAGGGCTCTGGAAGTGCTGCTGAGGGTGTGGAAACGCTCCCTCCAGTCTGCCTGGAGGACAGAAAACACCCCTTACAATACTTCCCTGGCAGATCATTTGTTTCAGTGCAAAACATAACCTCAAATCATCTAAATATAAAGCAAGGGTACACCTGTGTATGAACTAAAAGGGATTTTTGCTCGTTTCCGTGATGAGAATGAGAATGAAGATTAAAAACACCAAAGATGTATTTATTTCAAGAGACTTAGAAAATCTAGAGGTGAGGCCTCTAATTCCAGCTGATTGATTTGCTTCCCAGCATGGAAAAATATCTAAAAAAGGTGGAATTAGTCTCTGCAGATATTTTAACTTTCATGGCAAAGTGATTTGACTGTTAAATGTAACTATGTATTTATTTATGCATAACCCAAAACCACTGTAAATATACTTAGAGAGTATTTTGCCCCAGCACAGGTAAGATTTGCTTTTATCACAGCTCTTGTAAGAACGTAATTAAAACAAAATAAATAAAGAAAATTTACACATACTAAACACATCACAATATTTCACTCTTAAGGTTTGTTTGATCCCTGCTAACCTGGAAAAAGTTTATGAGCAAAAGTGGTGATGATTCAAAAAGGGAGTCCTAAGAAACCCAGCTGGGAAAGTCACTGGTGTAAGGGGTTGTCTGATGTCATATTTTAAGGGAAAGGTTGAAAATAAAAGGATAAAGATACGGGAACGCAGATCAGTTTAATAATGACCAAGTGATACTCTTACCCTTTTAGTTAAACAGCATCTTAAGAATACACACTTACCACTTGCTTTTCCAGCAGGTTATTCTTATTTTCAAGAGCTTTAATGCGAGCACTGGCTTCATTCAGAGCTGCATCCAACTGCTCACACCTATTTAGGACACACAGATTACATCAATTTTCAAATAATAAATCTAAATTTTATAGCCTTTTTTTCCATCCCCATGAATTTTGGTGCCCAGCCTGTGACCTCCTCCCAAGCTACTTTAACATTTAACTAAATGACTGCCCAGAATTCAGTTTTAATAGTACACAGCAGTGTTGGAAGGTAAGTGAAGAGCCCCAGCTACCCACAGACTGAAGGGCATAAACCCTGTGCAGTATTTGAACTGTCCAAGTTTGAAATATGTATTTTGACTGGCAGTTATTATGTAAAAGTCCCATCAATATTCTCTGTATCTGATGGGATACACAGAGGGGGCACAAGGACTGCAGGACAAAGCCACTTGTGAATTCAACACTGCTCCTGAATCATCTGTAGTTTTGCCATCAAAGGTAAAGAACAGCACAGATCATTCCAACAAATTGTTTAGGACCATCTCTGCCTGTCAGCCATTCCTGAGGAAACCTTGTACTGGCTCCAGCAAAAATGAGAGCAAATAAAACTGATCTCCATAGAATCATGGAATGGTTTGGGTTGGGAGGGACCTTCAAGACCATCTCATTCCACCCCCTGCCATGAGCAAAGACATTTTCCACTATCCCAGGTTGCTCCAAGCCTTGTCCAACCTGGCCTTGGACACTCCCTGGGATGGGGAAGCCACAGCTTAAACAGCTGCATTAAATAATGCAAAATTTCTATTTCATAGGGAAGTATTAGTATGATAGGTGCATGAAATCTCCAGAATTCAAGAGTGACATGAACTTTTCAAGACATTCTAAACAAGGATACTTAGTTTTAAAGTGCAAAAAGCGCCATAAAAAAGGAGGACACCCAGTACCTGTCAGCAAGGCTTTGATTGATTTTCTTCAAGTCCTCAGAAGAAGCAGTTCTCTGACTTGCCTCCAGCTGCTGTTTTAAGCTCTGGATCTCAGAGTCATAGTAAGCTCGTAGATCAGCGACATGTCGAGCGTGTTTTTCCCTCAAGTTCTGCCTAATCCTGTTTTTAAAATTAAGAATAATAAAATAAAAAATCCAGCTATCCACTTGTATTCATTTGCACATAATGAACTCAGCATATAAATCTCTCTTACAAAAGCTTTTTGCATTCCAAATAAAGCAAAGGCGGCTTTGGCAGAGAAGTCTTTACATAATACAAATATAAATTATTATTACATACAGATAATAGATACAAATACAATAAAAGCTTTATTTTTACAAGCTGTCACACATGGAATGTATGCCCTGTCTGCTTGTCCATGTGCAAATCATAAGAGTTTCAATAGTGAACAGGGGATTTGACTCTAAAGAGGAAAACAGAACCCCTCAGAACTTTGAAATGATCTGCCTAAACAACCCCCTCACAGGCCTGTGAAGGAAAGATGTATTTTTAAGTATAAAGAGAAATAACCAGATGAAAGACATTTTATATAACCAAATACAAAATTGTTTTGCCTTCCATTTAAGGCTTTGACTTTCAAGGAAGACAAAGCACAAAAAAGTTAAATAGTATGGTTCAAGAAGACAATTGTAAGAAGTGGAAAATCACCCCAGCTCTACTTCAGGGGGCAAAAAAGAAGAAAAATGGGGAAAAAAAGCAGCAATGTCCAGCTGTGTTCTAAGCAAACAGAACTCACACGTTTTCTTTGGTTTGCTACTATTGTTCTTTCACTTGTTTCATGAAAGTACCAAATCTGTGACTTTTAAAAAAGAAAAAATTACTTACTTTGACATGACCACAGGATCAGGTGCCACTGACAGACTATAATCTGGCAAACTGTTGTCAGCAGACTGAGTAACAGAAGATGGAGTTAAAGTCAGTGTTTCTTCCTCTTCCGCAGTGTTGACTGAATTCTCATGGTCAGCATCCTCAAATGCCATTGGCAAGGGAGAGCTGGTCTTGTTTTCACTTGGGAATGGGTGATTTCTCCAGAGGTCCAAATGCACAGCTCTGCTGCTGGCAGGGTGCTGTGGAGAATCCTCTAACTGGGATGAAATACTTGTCTGTGAAAAAGAGTCTGTGTCACAATGACACGAGAATCCTGGCTCTGCCATTGAGTCTGGAGAAATGGGAGTATTCTCCCCAGGAATATTGAAAAAAGAGTGTCCCTGGTTCTGCTGACCTGGCTTCATATGCAGGGTTGGGTCCAACGTCAAGATCTAGGAAATAAGTTACAATGCAAAAAAATTGTGATTTAACTTTTGTTCTTGTACACGGAGTTATCTGAAGACATCAGAGAACCACGTAACAAACACACTGCAGGTTTTGTATTGGATCTTACTGCAATCCCTTGGTAGTGACAAGCATGATAAAGGCACCTGTAACAAATGACAACAGGCATCCCAAAGTTTCTAAGTTTCCATTAATAAAGGACACATCCAACACCTGTAGCTGTCTAGGAAACCTTTGAAATTGCAGTTATGCAAACAGAAGGCCCATGATGTCTGTTTGTATGTTGAAACAGTATCTTTGAAGGGTTACAAAAGCATTTCCTGAATTATCTGAACAAGACAATCACATATTAGCCATTATTAATGGATTATGGACAGAACTGAGACCTGTATAAAAAACAGATATGATGAAGAATCATTTCCACGACCTGTGCCTGCTCTGTTTCATGGGTGGGGTGAACTTCTCTCATGGGAAGCACTAAGGAAATCCTGGTTCTGCCACTGCAGTTCCAGGGGCATTTCATCAGCTGCAGCCTCAGCACAAGCAGATCTGTCCCTGCACCATCCTCAGGGTTGTGCTGCAAAGGTGTCTCTTGGCTCAGGGTGTTCTGAGAGGCTCTTTTCAGCTGGATCCTTTCCCGGGGGCTGGTTCATCCCTTGACTGCTCAAGTTGCTGTTCCAGCATAACACTGGAGGTGGCAGCAGGGACCAGTTCATGTGAAACCAGCCCGTGTTCAACATACCCTCAACTGAGATGCGAAGTAAAGAAATTAATGTTACCTCTGGTGGGTGACTCGACTGGGAAGAAGGCATAAAATTCTGGTCTGGCATCTGCTTGTTTTCCCTTTGTCTTTTATGATAAATATCCTTCAGTGATGTCAACTTCCTTTCATCAGTAGAAGACAACTTCAACAGGCAAAATTGCTACATTACTTTTTCTGAGCACAATCCTCCATCCCCAAAATAAAAAACACCAAGTTTTGGGGTGGTTTAAGCTAATAAAGCAGTTCAGAACAGAAGGCAGCTTTATTCCATGCACCAAATTTAAAAAGGGTCTTTAAGGAGACACCTTTAACATACTAGTTATTCACTTTTCAGTCCTACACACAGATTCTTTTGAATGACAAAAGAAGGTCAATAAACTCCAAGTGAGGTTAGTGGGGGTGCAGGAATAATGAAGGTGCAGAATAGGAAAGATTGAGTTAACAAAAGAGTTCTCAGAGAGGTTACAATCTAGAGGGCTGGTTCTTTCCATCAGAGGAAAAAAAGCAAAGATGGCAAGGAACTATAAGACAACTTTTAAACATGTAAAAGTTTACCTGATCTGGTGATACTTTTGTGGAGAAAACATCAGCAAATTCACTTCTGAAATTCTCTGGTAAAGTGTGATACATCTCCTTTTCATCTAACTTCCAGTATGAAAGTCCTGATAAGAAGAAAAGTCCAAAGAAAATGACAATTACAAGTTTCAAGCACAGAACAGGAATCCAAGATCCATTAGTCAAATGTTATTTTGTCTTTAACAAGAATGCTGTGTTAGTTATTTGCATCTACTGCTTAAGGATCTTATTAGAGCATTTGTTACCAGGAGTTACAAACCCTCAATGCAAAGCACAGGCAACACAATCAACATCACACAGCACCGGCAACAAAAGCTGTAAATCAGTTAAAACACAGATTCACTCGTTGGTGTTCAAGGGAAAAATCCTCATTTACCACAGATTTTTATATTTCTAATAATTCCAGGGTAGCACTTAGAACTGGCAGCACCCAAGGGATAATCCTAAACAGACACTTGATACTACAAACTCCTCAGTTTCGTGTTTAACAACACTCTGTTACATGCAAAGAACAGACTACCAGGACTAAGGGATGGCACAAGAGGAACAGAGACTCAATCCCACTTAATTTCTATACGAGTCCCTCTCTCAGTGGCTTGTGAAGCAGCAATAATTCTACACAGCTTGCAGGGCTGCACCTCTGAGCCCCTCTTTGTCCCTGAAATGAATCCACCCTGTTATGATCAAAACATGTGAATTAGTTGTTTGGCTTTTACCAAAAAAGCCCCACAAACCCATGAAAAACCACCAAAACCCACCCTTCTTATACACCCTCCAAAATAACCAAGCCAAACCATAAACACAGAAAGGTAAACCTTTCTCCCAAAATTAAAGAATCACCACTTGACACACTACATTATTTTGTTCTTGTCCCCTTGGCTTACAGGAATTCTGCCTCTGTTACCTTGAACTCCTGTAATTACTGGATGCTTAGATTTGAAATATCATTTGATACTCTACCATGATTTTAATAGTAATTACATTATGAAATGGTTTTAAACACAAAGCTCAGCTTTGAAAGGTTGGAAAAAAAAACCCAACTGCTGCCTGTCCTACATCTGCCAGCAATGACACACAGGAGCTGCTTCAACTGCAGCAAGAAAAGCAGAATTATGCTAAATCAAAGCTTGTTGGTGCTTAAATCCTCCTCACCTCCCTGTAGTTACAGGAGATGTGTTCCAGTAAGAATTTTAAAAATAGAGAATCCAGAAGAAAAGGAAATTCAAGTACAAGAAATTACCTGAAGCCTCAGACGCTACAGAATTCGGACTTTCCTTGGGTTGGTTGAGGTAAAAAGTGTAAGGTGGCAAAGCAGCATCAGTCAGGTTTGTCTGAAATTACAAGAGAAAAACAAATTTATAAGGAAAGTCAAAAGGCAAGGGGAAAAAAAAGGGTATAATTTTTTAAAATTGCACATATGTGTTATTTCTCTTTTTAAGCAAAGAGATTAAATGTAATTATAGAGCATGATCCAAGCCTACACAATTGATATTGAGGGCTTTCACAGACAAAAGGGGAACTGAACTACTCCTCATGATTAAAAGATATTTATATTTTCTGTTACATGTTCTTGTGGAGAATTTCTGAGATTAACTGTTACAGAAACACATTTTGGACAGTCTTCTCAACTTTCTAGCTCCTTGAGAGGTGCAAGTATATAGAGGCATGACTTAAAAATAAAGAGTTGTTTCCTTCCTCATCCTAAGATTGGAATTTCATCTATTCAGCTGCCGTGACTCCACCTACCCAAAATTTTGAGGTACCACTGTCTGTCACCTCAGACAGACAAGATATTGCACATCCTTCTGCTCATCACTCCTAACTTCCTGAACATCCCCAGCTAATTATTCCAAAAACTTTGAAAAAGGTGGGACCAACACGTGAGAAACAATGCACAGAATTTTTTTTGCCACAACTCTCCTCTTCCTTAACCAAAGGAAGAATGGCACTGATATAACACAAGAGCAACTGGGTAAGTGCAGCTGGTTTAAAAATATTCCTCTCACATTGCTCTTTTCTGCTTTGCTTTGGCCTTTTTGTTCCATTTCTGCAGCTCAACACTTGTGGTACCTGGCACATTTATTTACCTCAGACAGCTGAGGAGTATAACAGGAGAGTAACCAGAATTAACAAAAGGAAGGATAAAAAATTAGAACTAAAGCTGTTCAAGTTTTGCACAAATTACCATCTCACCTCAAGGCTATTTTGTCCATCCTAATGTTTTTATTTAGCCATTCTCCCTTGCCTAAGGAAAAAGGAAGGAAAATGAAGGAGTATCAACTGAATTCTTACAAAGGAACAGAAAGATAAAGCTCTTTTCAAAAATCTGAGTTTCTGGCACTAATTTCCTGAGGCACTCTCCTGTAGCAGAGAGAGAAAATAAACCATCCACAGCAGAGAACTTGACTCCTGGTTTGAAAAATCTCCTTTGAGGGACACCTTGTTTCCACTGACAATGGGAGACTGAAGAGAGCAAGTCCAAAGAGCTGCTCTCACCCCCTTCTGGATCAGCCTCAAAGTGACCTCAGGACAAAACAAACAGGCCCTGCCTTGAATCAAGGGATTCCTATTTGCTGGTCCTCCTGTTCTCTTGTAGAAGCCACTCACAGAGCTTCAGGAATTATTTCCTTAAAAATGGTATAAGGAGAGAGGTTTTGTGACAATTAATATGCTGAGAGCAATTCTAAAACTTCCCAGTTGGAGGTATGATGATTAGTCACACAATCATATTACATAACATGCTTTTGGATCAGAAACGTGGGATTAAACTTCTCAAAATAATCAGATTTGTGGACATGCACAATTATTAAATCAAAAATATGAGGTGGGGGAACTCAAACTCTTCTCAAAATAAGTATTTTGAGGTGATTCATTAAACACAGCAATAGATGTTACTTCAAATTGCCAATTGAGAATGTGGTCACTATCTCCATAAGGAAAGAAAATGTGCCACTTAGGGAAGTGTGGAGACAAAAATAGGCAATGAATAAAATCAGCCAAAATTATGGAATGAGTACGGAATGACCCAAGAAGTAAAGTTTGCCCACAATGAACTTCAAATATATGAATGGGAGCGGAGATGCTAAAGCTAAATATGAAAGGATATCCTGAATGAGAACATACAAACTCTGCAAAAATACCAGTGAAAGGAATAACATTGGGAAAACATTGTAAAATAAAAAGAGACTTACATTCTCAAGTGGTAGTTTCTTCACTCTCTCATTTTCTTGCACAGAGTTCACATACACTTCATCTGCAGTTATCCTTTTTGGTTGGTTCTGTTTCAACTTTTGTGCCCACGATGTTAAAGATTTACTGGATGGTGAGAAACACACACATGTAATTTAGGATATTTCCCCTAATGTATCTGCAAGAGCTAAGATGCAAATCTGCATCTTGCAGAAACATCAGGATAAAGAGCCTTGTCCAACCTGGCAGCAGCTTGGACCCAGAGCCAGCTCCTCAAAAGTTTACAGTCAAGAGGTTCCATTCAACTCTGTCATGTTCCCAGTGACCAACAGCTGTTTACTCAGTGGCAACTGCCTATAACTTAGTGACATGGTTTAGATGGTGGATTGGTGTTGGTCAGGTTGTTAGGTTAGGTAAAAGGCTGGACTTGATGATCTCTATGGTCTTTTCCAATCTCGTTAACTCTGTGTAATTCTAAGTAAAACAGTTGCAAAGTTTATCCCTTACCTGGGTTTTTTCTCACTCAGACCTTCATCAACTTTATGTTCCAACTCAGCAGGAAAAACTAAAACATGGCTCCTTCCCGATGACAAACTTTCCTGTATTTTGGGGGGTAAAAGTTCTCTTTTATTCTGAACACTAGCTACAAGTGCTGCATCCCTCTGGCCTTGGGAAGTTTCCTCCATGCCTTCCATGCCCCTGCTGGTGCTGCTGGCCGTGCCGGGGTTCAGCTCGGAGGTGGAGAGCGTCCCATACCCGGACACGTCGCTCCCACAGCATTCCTGGGGCAGCTCAGGAGCACTGGGTTGCTTTTCTGCTTCAGGAGATCTCAGCTGGCTGGCAATGCTCTGGTGCTCCTCAGAGATTTCAGAACACATCCCCATTGGAATTGCCAGGGATGGGAAGGGGTCTGGAAGCGTGGCGGGAAAACGGCGGCTCTTGCCGGTGCCCCAACTGGTGCTCTGCAACTTCACCAGCTGCCTGATCTCATCCTGAATCAGCTGCACCAAGGAAAAGGCAAAATTCCCATCACTTTTGAGTTTGGATGCATCTCCATGGGCTTAGTGAGAGAATTAGAGCACTTATTTCACATCACTCCCAAGTTTTCATGTGCACCTCATGCATAAAGTACATCAGTACATTCTGTGCATAACAGTAAAATGTCCATGGGAACAATCCTTCATTCCATGCAGTGAGTTACCTTTTCATGTAAAAAACATGCAGAATGTATTCACTAATTGCCCTCAGAACCACAGTGACCTCCCAGCCAGCTGAAGGAATACAGACCAGGTGTGTCACTACACCTGGGCAAGTGTTTCGCTGAATTTGGGTCTGAATTTTTAACCTGGATGTACATTTTTAAACATTGCAACAATGCTTTAATGCAAGTATTAACAACTGTTCTATTATGTTAATAGGAATAATGTACCTCTGTAAGATTATTTGCATAAAAATTGACTTTAAAACAGCGAATTTAGATGTTATATTACTAGTCATGAAATACAAAGATCTACATTTTGGTATCTGATGGAGTGGAGCAAACCGGTAACTGGGTCACTCCATTTAACAGGTTACTTTTTAGTCTACAATGTCTGCAAAGAGTTATTGCAGTGTATTAGGTAAGTGATGTTTTAAATTTACAGTTATGGACTGGCAACAGCTCTGAGAAACAACTGATGCCTTTTGCCAAGGGCTGGGGAAAGATTTCACCTCAGTGCCCATGGCCAGCACTTCTGCAGAGTTATATTGAAATTACTGAACTGCAGGAGCACACAACTCTTCTTACACTTGACAAACCACAGACAGAGTTGTTTCCAATAACATATTTCAAACTAATTCCCTCAGGAAAGGAATAAAAAAGACCTTGCAGTGATTTTGAGAACATGGAAATCCTGTTTTTTTCATGGAACTACAGGACATTACTCAGATGGAATAGCAAGTGGAAAGCACAAATTGAACAAAAACCATTTGTTCTCCTAAACAAATAAAAAATAAGACCTAATTTCAGAGGAACCTACATGTAACTCTAGTCAGAACCAAGCCTGAGATGTTTTATTAACCTGCAATAGAATTAACAATTGAATTTCAGCTCAGTCTTTCTATGCCAAAACCAACCAACAAACAAAAAACTTGGGATGAAGTTTTCTTCCACAACCAAGTGTTTTGTTTTGTTAATGACTTCAATCATGACTGCAGCAATTGTTTATGTTTTAATTCTGTGACTGAACTCTGTCAGGAAAGGAGAGAAGGGAGAACAAAAGGGAAAAAACAGAACTGGGGGGTGAGGGGAAAGATCAGATTCCCTGCTGACATTTAATCTTTGTCATTGATACTCTGTGTGGGAAAACTGAAAAGCTGCTATTCCAAATAAATCACATCTTTACTTCTCTTTGCATAGTCATAAATAATTGCAAGAGATAGGAAAACCTGGGAAAAATAAGATGAGCTTTCTAAAATTTGGAGATTGTAGGAAATTTTGTGTTTAAATCCTCTGCAATAAAGTCTGATCTTAGGATGCACAGGTGGTGACAGCTTGTCACTACCACACTTGTCTTCTACTGTATAAATCACATAAGCCAAGGACTGACCCCACTGCTTCCAAAACGAACTCAAGGTCTTTTGATCCCTAATTTCACAGGGATGAAGATGTATTTTTGTGAGCACAGTTGGTCTTGAAATCCAGCACATCAAATCGATGTCAATGCAGACGAAGCATTTTGCTTTTCTACCCCAAATAGAAGGTTATTATTTTTGTCTTTTCCCTGTCCTTTCTGAATTGTGTTGAGCTGTTTGTGTTCTCAGTAGGTCACTGGCACACCAGTTAAAGTTTGGAATAGCTCCATTTATTTTATCTAATGCACTCATACAACCAAGTTACAGCTGTTAATTTGTATTTCGTGTGGCAATTTAGTGAGTCCCTGCTGCCACCACAACCTCAGCTCTTCCAGAGGTAGCCTTTCCTATTAAAAAAGACAAAAACCAGCCAAGCCAACACAATGGATTAGTAAAGACTACGATCAGCAACAAGTGAATCAAACCACTACAGGAAGAGGAAGGAAATACATGGGGAACAAAACACTGGGGGGACAAAAATGACAAGATGGGAGGCAGGGGATACAGGAGACAGGATAAAAGGACAGTACCTCTTGTTAATTGTTCAGGAACTGCTGATTACTAAGAGTGTGGAGGGCATCAGGAAAGGGGAGGGAAAAACAGCAACCAAAATGATGAAGATATTAAGCATTATATATTTATAGTATTACTGTCTCTTATACATACAAATACATCTCTTCTGTTCTAATGGATAAAACTGGGTCAGCAAAAATGTGAACCTTCCCATGGATCATTTTTCATTTTTAGAAAGGAGTCTGTTCAACCGAACAGTGAAATAAGTGTTCAGGTATTATTACAGTGATGGTTTTCCTATGCTATGTACTGTCTGGATGAGGGAATGACAAGTTGTATCACAGTTTCTAATGAGAATAAAGCTACACTGTCTCAAAATTAAAAATTAGACAGCATGACAGTTAATAAAAACCACGTTGCACCTACAAAATCCAATTGTCATGTGGGCAATTCTGACCAAGTGCTTGTGAAAACAGAACAACTGAAAACAAACAATCCACAAATCTCTTCTGAAATGGTTCCTCCCAGTAGCTTTGTTAATTAGCCAAGGCTGTCTCAAATATGCAAATATCCCAGTCATCCATTTCCATTAATGCCTCTCTGCATTGTCTGGGAGGGATGTGGGGTTGGGGGGGGAGAAAAACCCCATTGAGCCTCATCTACCTGCAGGAACAGTCATTACTTACTTGGATTTGATGGTGGAACTGCTCCTGCTGGGCAAGTATTTGTTCCTGGCATTGTTTTTCTACCAGTTCCAGCAGGTGTAGCCACCTTGTCTATTAAATCACAAAGTAAAAATAATTAAAGCACAGTCATATTTCATCTCTCACCTTTGACTCCAGCTACAAATAAGTTTTGCAATCCTGGATTTAGGTTGCCCACCCCACAGAACCTGCAACCCCCACCATGTCAATCAATGGCAACTAAGAGTAGAACCAGATGGCAGGAATGTCCAGTCAAATTTTGGAAAGGTTGATTCCAGTCTAATTAATTAAGGGCAATTCTAAAACTGAGAATGAAACATCCCTCTGTCCAGTGAATCCTTCACTTCAATAAGAAGCTCTCCCCTTCAGCAATCCAGCTAAAGGCCATGATGCGTAAATATGGAATGAAAAACAAAAAAATAATTTTAAAAAATCAAATGTATGGCATTCCTAAAACATGGTAAAATCTGATGTTCAAAAATTATTTTGTGTTTATGGAACCTGGTACTTGAAGCACAGGACACGGGACACAGACATCAATATTCCGTTCTTGGAGGTGTTAAAAAGAACCCAAATTAAGCATCAGTCAAGAGACACTGATGGATCAGAGCCAGAAAGCTCAAAAATTCTGCAGGAACAAGCCCATGGTGTGGAAAGCTGATGTTCCTTGTGATGACTAAAAATAATGGTAAAATAAAAAAGGACAAAAACATTCAGAAAAGTGTTTGGGAGAATTAGTCCACTGAAACTACACCATTATTTTTGTGCTGCTCTAAATCTGGAAACAAACTAATTGTCTACAAATCCCTACAAATGGAATTCATAAATAAATCAAAGCAGAAGCATTTTAAGAAAACTTCTTATTTCTAGGATCACTTCAGGCCAGCTTGAAGTGCTAGAATTTTAAAGATCTAAATTTCTCAGTTTAAAAGCTTGCAATCCTCAAGCAGTACTATAACCTTGGGGAAAAAAATATTCACATCTGTATTGTAAAACACTAAGACAGAAAGATAAAATATTGGAAAATACCAAGATAAAATTGCATTAAAATCCACCCATTAGTTCATTGCCAAAGGATCTGTCCCATTATGAAGAATGAACACACTGATACCGATCTTGCTGCTGAGCCACATCATCAGTTTTGTCTTCCAAAACGCAAAGCAAATACACGAACACAATTTTTTTAAAAAGAAACCTTCAAATACCTCACAGTTCTTCACAATTTCTGAGTCAGCATCTCCAATGCTCTGGATATCTTGCATAAAGGAGGCAAAGAGCTCAACAGACCCAGGCTTTAATGAGGACCTGGTATTCCCTGAGTAACCAGAAGCTCCATTGGGATTGGATGAAGGACTTCTATGAAACATGAGGAAAAACAGCTCCATTATTTATGGTGTCAGTTGTGCAACACAGTGGCCAAAACAATACACTACAGATGCTGGGCTGCCAGGAAAGAATTATACACTTAATTTACAGTGAGACTCTTGAAAAATGATACATTCATGAGGATATTTTTTCAAGACAATGTCAAAGAACCCACAATGTGCTTCACTCTTATCTTGCACTCTCTGAAAATGCAGTTTTCCAAGGAGAGAGAGGAGAATCAGCACAGAGGTTGCTGCTCACTAGTACAGGTATCAACAAACACAGCTTTACATCAAATTTATGTGCTTGCAGAGCCTGAGGTCACACAGCCAAGATCTTCAGTGCAACAATGATTCAATTGCTGCCTCTCTGGGAAGTTACAGGGGCAGATTGACTTGGAGTTCTCATCTTAATAGGTCAGTCAAGGTCACCTCTCAGGCCATATTTGCCCTTCTTTTTCACTGGGAATACCTCAGGCATTGAACAGAAACACACCTCAATTTTCCTCAGCTGCTGCTCCCTGCCAGTGATCCGTAACACTTGAGCTTTCTAGAGAATAATCCCTTACAATTTCTTCTTCTCCCATTCTAAGAGACACAGGGGCATGGAAGTTAACTCAGAATTTAAGGAAGACTTGGCAGTTCTTTCAGTAAGGGTTTTCTCTGAGAAGAAATCTTTCTAAAGATTCTACTTGTGAATGCAAGAAGAATCCTGAAATATATTGCAGTGTTATATATATGTAATATATATGTTTTATATATATAAGTGTAACATATTGCACCTATTACTTCACCTAAATATTACTGTAAAAACAGTGAACTAACCAAAATAATGAAACTATTTCTTAGGAATTCCTTCCAGGTTACCTGTTACAGTTCAAGTTACAGACAGAGGTGTGGGTGTTTCTGACATCAGAGTCTGCAGAAGATGAAGGGATTTCTTGTACAGAATTCACCACATCACACTTTTCCATATCTTGGTCCCAAGTAGGACGTTACCCTGAAAACGGAGAGAAATGAGCATCAACCTCTTTCTTCAAAAAACACTTTGAAGAAAAAAATAATAAATCTGAGCCCCACTGAGTTAAACAATTTTGATATTTCCCAGATCACCTAACTCAGAAAGCTTTGAAACTGTTTTGAGCTGTATTTCTTACCAATTAATAAAACAACAACAACAAAAAAAAGCAGTCAAACAGGAATCTTACAGCAGATAAAAACTGAAAGCATCATAAATAAATTAATACACAATATTTGTGCCATATTCTTACAGCAGTCAAAGCAGGATGGCTGTAGAGAGACTAAAACATTCTTCCAGTTTGCACATTTTCACTAAGAAAACACTTGAAATATATTAATTAATCAGTTCTTAATATAGTTCTTATTTCACTATGTTCTGCACCCTGGGGAATTCAGCCCAGGGAAGAAAAACCTTATGATCATTTCACGGATGGAGAGCAAAGAGAGACATCAGGAAATATCTTGGTAGTCTGTGATAATGCCAAGAACAAATTCCTGCTGCCTTAAAGAAGCACAACATCTCCAAAGCACAACCATTCCTTTCTACAGGGCTTACAAAGACACACTGATGGGTTTTACAGAGTCAAGTTTTCCTTATTTTTGAGGACACAAAAGATTTATCTCTAATAGTTTCAGAAGTATAAATTGTTTCCACCAGAAGGAAACTGATGGATGGACAACTATCCAATTTTTCCCTGTTTTCCTGGAGCCTGTTTGCCTTTATCAGAGATGTTCCCTGGGTACTCACTCACACTATCTCCTCTGGGCAGGGCTGAAAACGCCAGAGCTGGAAGGAAGTTATCAGAGACACACATATCCCTCTGGCAGAGCTTCTTGAGATAAAGAAGAAGGGGAAAAAAAAGCCTTTCTTCTTTTTCCAGCGGTCAGGAGTCTGGAAAACTTGTTGGAGGTTCCCAGGCAGCCAAGGTGGCAGATAAAAATGATGCTGGGAGTGACTCTGGAGCAGCTGGAGGGGGCTCAGCCCCGGGATGGATCCTGGGCGGCCTTATCTGAGCAGCACAGCGAGGGGGTGGGACTTGTCTGTGACACGGGCTCGTTTCATAACCTCATTACAAGTCTGTTCGCAATGAATAAAAAAAAATAAAAAAAAAAAGATATTAAGCGAGCTGTAAGCGGGGAACGCTGCGCTGCCATCCCCTGGTGCTACAGTACGGCGCGGTCCTTATACGGCCACGGCGCTGCGTAGGAAGGGGCAGGGCTGGGAGAAACGGGCTGCGGGGCGTTTTAACTCCGCAGGATCAGCGCCCGGTCGGAGGCGAACGCGGACCCACAGCCCGGGAGGTTCCGCAGCCCCCTCGGGACTGACAGGCTCCGTCAACCCGGGGCCCTCCCGCGAGGCCCCGCTAAGGGACAACGAGCGCCGGGGCCGCCCCGGGCTCCCCACAGGAGCCGCCCCGGTGCCCCTCAGGGGCCGACCCCGCCCCGAGGGCTCAGCCCCAGCCGGGACCCCGCTCGCCCCGTCTGCGCCCTCAGGGCTCCCTCTGCTCAGTCCGCGTGTCCTCCTGGCTCCCCCCCCAAGCTCCCGTTGCCTCCCGCCGAGCCCCCCACGCCCTCACAGGTCACCGCTCGCCCCTCACGGTCCGGTCCCTTCACCGGCGCCCTGCCCTCCCTGCCCTCCCGTCAGGCCAAGCCCCGCCCCCCGCGCTCCCATTGGGCGGCCGCCCCTCGCGCTCCGCGCTGTTACCGCCACCGCTGCCTCTCATTGGGTGCCGCGCCCGTCACTCAGCGGAAAAAGGGGCGGGGCTCCCTCACGGCCCCGCGGCTCCGGGAGGCGGCGCTGGGACGCGGCCAAAG
>VXBA01001105.1:1929785-1947631 GCA_013399895.1 Serilophus lunatus | reverse complement strand
CTGCGATTGGCGGCCCGCGGATTCGAACGCGGGGAGACGCAGGGGAGAGCGCGCTCGGGCCGGAGGGCGGCCCGCTGATTGGCCGCCTCGAGCGCGCGCCGGCCCGCGCCTCCCGCGCCGATTGGCTGCTGGGCAGAGCGCGCGGGCGGGCGCTACCGCGAGGGCTCCGCGAGCAGCGCCAATGGTGCGGCGGCGCGTAAGGCCCGCCTCCCTCGCGCGGTGATTGGATGTTCCGCGTGTCAATCATCGCGGCGGGAACGCCCCCCGCTCAGCTCGCGCATGCGCGGTGCGGCTGGCGGAGGGGAGTGGGGTCGGGGCCGAGGGGAGATCCCCGGGGTCGCGTTCTGCGTTTTCATTTTGCATTAAAAATGCGTTACTAACTTCCCCAGCGGCTCCCAGCAGAGGTTTCCTTAAAAATATTTGTGTAGAATTTTATTTTAATTATTTCAGCTGTCGCGTTCCGGTTTATGGATGTTTGTTGCCGTTGCTTCACAAATGCTGAAGTGTTTTGTTCTGAGGCAAATAAAATACTTTAAGCGTAACAGCATGTGCTGTTTTAATTGCTTATCCGAGGCCTTGTTGAGGAGTGACATTTGACAGCAGTAGGACCTGCCATTGCTCTTTATCCATGAGGATAATTCACATTTCCAGCAGGGGTTTTGTGCCTTTGTTAATAATTTGATCTGGGATTAATCAGATTCCAAGCTTTGGTGTTTCCTAAGTGTTGGTAGGAGCACTCCTTTATTTACTGTTTTTCCAGATCCCTTTTAGCAATAAAATAACCTGATTATTTCAAGAAACCTAATTACCCTGAGCACTAAAATCCCACTCTGGTGGTAAATACTTCAGGGCAAATGCCCGTGAAACAGCTCAGATACCCTGGGAAATAAGTCTCAGTGTGGAAATAGTGCTCAGGACGTGCAGCTGAGCTGGATCACCTCCAGTCAGAGATTCTCCTGGTAAATCCCACTCTCCACTTCCATTGCAGGTTCCATCCCAGAGCAGCCCTGTCCTGGTTCCTGCATGAATGTCCCAGGATTGTTTCATGTCACATTCTTCCTGAGGGAGCTCAGAGGCCCAGCATGGAGAGCCTGGATTCTGAGGAAGCAGCAGCTCTCTCTGCACAGCATTGCTTTGCTTCAGGCAGCAGGAAAGAGGAACTCCCTGGATCTCCTCGGGCTAAAGGAGGCAGAATTAGAGGAGCAGTTTGTGAGAGGGGATGGCCCAGGTGGGCAGGCCACAAATAAGACAAACAACTGTGTTGTGCTGAAGCACATCCCATCTGGGATTGTGGTGAAGGTAATTTTGTTAAATTCCAGCTCTCCTGTCAGAGTAAAACCCGATCCCAGTGCAGATGGCACTGGGGGGAAAGTTTATTATAAAGAATCTCAGCAAGAAGCAGCTTTGCCTGTGAGCAGACAAACCAGCCTGGCTCAGAGCTGATCTTCCTGGCCTTGCCAAGAGTTTACTGGTTTGTATTGTCAGTGAAATGAATCCTCACTGTAGCTGTCACATTCCTGTCCTTCCTGGGACTTAAAATCTCTCCCTTAACAAGTTGATCACACTCTGCAGATCCTTTTCTCTCGCCTACTTCTTGTGGATTAATACCTTGAAATGAATCTTTGCTTCCTGTCATGAGGGGAAGACACAGTTTTCTTAAACTCAAGCAGCTTTCCAAGGTAATATGGAAGCATTAAAGATTAATACAGAAGCCAGTGGCAAAGAATTATTAAAATGTATCATCTGGATGTAAGAGTTCTAGCTGTTCTTGGTAGGAGGATGCTCTTGGCTTGGGTAGGAGGGGAGTTTCTTTTCTGTAAGGGCAAGGATTTATAGACTGAGAGGGAAAGCAGAAGAATAAACAGGTTAAAGGTCCATTAAAAATATCCTGTTGTATTTCTTCAGTGTCATCAGACAAGATCAGTGGAGAAGAACAGAAAGATTGCCAGAGAAATCCTGCAGGAAAAAGTTGACCTTTTCTACAAAGGTGAAGACAGTCATGTTTTTAAAGAGCAAAAAGCAGCAGAGAAGAAGAAGCAGGAGAAAAAAAGAAGAGCAAAGGAAAACCTAGAAAGGAAAAAGCTTTTTAAAGAGATGCAACAATTGGAGAAGAAATAAACATATGAAATGCTGCCCTGCCCTAGCAGGTTTGTCATTAGACCTCAACAGAGTTTTCAGACCTCCAGATGCTGCAGATGATGAGACACCAAGGCTGACCTGCTCTTACTGTGAAGCTCAAGTGATAAAAGCCCTCCTGCATCCCTGCTTCTGTCTGCCATCAGCTCATTAATCACACTTAGCAATCAGCTCTTCTGCCAAGGTCAGAAGATAAAGGAATCCTTGTTTAAAAGGAACTATAAACTTCCCACCGTTGTGAACAGACAAAAAACCCTCAGTGGTTTTCCTTGTGCCCAGGTGACACCTTGGGATGCTCCACAGGAGCTCCAGGACTTGAGGAAAACAGCACTAAAAGGTTCTCACTTCCCATCCTTGCTCAGGCAATGCCTTCAATGACACAAATCCTTCATAAACCAGGTTTAGATGCTGGTGGGGATGGAAGAGACACCAGTCATTGGTTGCCTCCTTCAGATCTGTCAGCTGAACAAATGTCCTGCTCAGCTCTGGATCAATATAAACGGCAGCTTTACAGATCTTACCTGAAGGGGTGCTGAGCACTGGGGTGCAGGAAAACTCTCCTGCAGGTGAGGGCTGGTCTTCCAGTTCAGAGGTAAAACTGGGTCATTACAGATAAAGAACAACCTGTGGTGGAAGCTGCATCCCAAGGCAATAGAGTCCAGTTCATCCAGGCTGCGAATGAATTAACTCTTAATTAACCTTGCCTCTTAACACTTTTGTTGAGGTATCCATAGCTCCATATGTGTCAGCTCTCCCATCTTCCCTAGGATGGAGATTGGATTGTAGGATGGGGAATTGGAGCTGTTTATGATGTTTATGCCATGCTGCAGTTAAGGTGGAGCATGTTGGTCTCCTCACTCATTGTGACAGTTTCCCATTGTACAGCAACAAATGCAGCCGTGTTTCCTTTGTCACCTACTCTGAAGTCACTCCTGAAGTACAATGTCCTGGGTTTATCCTGTTTAACAACTCCACCTGCTTAACCAGAACTTCTCTTTCATTTTTGGACAGCGCCTCCACCAGCTGCCACCAAAGTTTGGCCTCCAGCAAAGACCCAGAGCCAGAGTATGGAATTTAAAGGCAACAGAGACTGGAACTCCACCTCCTTCTCTCAGAGACCGACTGCATCCCAACTGTGCCATGAATGGAAACTCAGCAGCAAACTGCAGGCCCCTTCCCCTGCCCTGTCCTGAACTCCTGCATGAAGGTTAAATTTCCATCTCCTGGCAGTTCCTGGAGTGGGAATCTGATTCAAGTGACTGTACATAGTTTTAATACAAACTGTTAATGAAAATAAGCTTTATTACGTCAAGTAATAAATACATACAAAGATGCAAATAACAGTTTTAGTAATTTATCCAGAATTTTCCTCTTTTTTTGGCAAACTTTAAACTGAAATCTCCAGCCTTAATGTAGAAATTAGCTTTCCAGGACCTTGTTATTATTTAATAGGTTTCCCTATTTTCCATATAGCTCATGCACTTTAAATGGACTTCAAAGCACTAACAGTCATGCAAATGTTTATGCAAAATGAACAAAAAAAGGAAAAATAAGGGAAGGGGAAGGTTATTTCTAAGCAGGGCCTATGCTGTATGACAAATTGTGACTTAGCAGACTACTAGGTACAGCATGCTATTCTGCATTTATTAAAAAAAAATCCTCAGAGCTTCTGTCAAACTTTGAAAGATTGACAGCTTGGGGATAAGTGAATACAGTCAAAGGAAAAAAAAACCAGAATGAGGCTGTGGCTGGATAAGAGAACTGAAATATAGCCTGGGAGAGAGAGCATTCCTCTGCATGCACTTCGGTTTCCATGTTTCAGAAACATTTTAGGGAGTTTTAATGTCTTTACAAAATGCAAACCCTCAGTAAGTTGAAAAATCCTTGGTGGGTTTTCTTTTTTTCCTTTTTTAACTATCCATTTTTGCAAGGGCAAAACAAGAAAGGTAAAACATTCAAAATAAAGGAATTTGTCTGAATGTTTCAAGAGTCAAAAGGAGGAAGTGTTACTTTATTTCTTCATGAAGAGATGGAAAACCTTGCAGCTGAATTGGTGGGCTAAGATCTTGCATTTCGTTCCGTCTCAGCCAGGCATTCCCGAACTAATCCTCTGGCATGAATGATGCCTGCAAAAGAATTGGACATGTTTGAAATCATCCCTTTCAAGTCACACTTGCAATGACAGCCCACAGAAAGGTTTATATGGATTTCTGTCCTGAGTTGCCAAGGCTACCACAATAGAAAAGGGACAGAGCCCTCGTGCCCCAAATAAAAGCTGCTCCCAAACAACTTTGCTTTTGAACTTGTGTTATAAACTGCAAAGGGACTAAACCAGGAATCGGAGCATGGTTGGATTTGTAGGTCTGCAGTGACAAGTAGATCTTAATGTGCAGTGTGGACTAACTTAAAGACTTAAAGGAAAAAAAAAAGCTACCAGTGAGTTTGCTACAGTGGAGTGAAACAAAGTTAATTGGGAAGTCATTTTAGCAAGCTCTGAACGTCTTGATGCCTTGGGATAATTCTCCTTGAGGATGCATCAAAATCCAAGCCATCATAATGCTGCATAAAGACAAGTTGTGTCTCTTGTAAAAATAAGAGTTTTGGTTTTTTTTATGGTGTGTGCAAAAAGTTACCTCCTAACACTGGCTCAGCTCCCAGTGTAAGTCATCACCACTTGACTTGCTACAGGATCCACTCTCATCTGATAGACATAATGTGGAATTTTCCACTACAAATCCTGTTGCCTTGAGTTCCAGCAATCTGGACCTTGATTCTTAATCCTGGAACTAAATGTAGATTTGTGTTCACAGAGCTGCTGAAAAAACAGAGCTTGAAATAGGTTTTAAAATGAGAGATGAACAGATTTTTCTACAACAAAGGAGGTTTTATTTTGCTGACAGGGCAAGATAGAAGGTGATTTCTCTGCTCAATCATGCTCCTTATAAAGGTGGAGAAAGGTCTGTAAGGCAACAGATGGGGTTTAATCTCTAGAGATAATGGCTTCTGTTTCTCCAGGGCTGCCAGCCCAGATCACAGCAACTGCCTTTACACCCAGGGAGGACTGACCTGGCACTTGCTGAGAGCAAGGCTTTGCAGAGGGTTAAATTGCCAAGGACAAGTAAAGCTGCAGCTGTGGGATGCAGAAACTCACAGAGCAGTGTGTTAGGCCTGGATCTGGTGGCAGGACGCCCAGTTTATGCAGCAGAACTACCCTGAATAATGTAGAACACTGGGAATTTGGCCAATTTTAGAGGTCAGTAGCCTCTGTGCTTAGGAGCAGGTGGAGCTGGAACAGGGATTTTATTCAGGAATAACCTCCATGGCCTTGGAGGCACCAGTCACGTGGTTACCCCTCAGCCACTTTTGCTCTCACACTTGCACATGCTCCTTCAGCCATCAGGATCCCAAAATGGAAAGAGAGGTGTGTTTGTGACCAAAAGATGGCAGCAAAAAGTATTTATTAGGGATTCTTTGCAACACTGGCAAGTCACAGTGGCAGCACTGAGTCTTAAACCTACCTTAGCCAACAAATTAAATACTCCCTGCAAGAAGCAGCAAAACAACTTTTCCTCACTGAACTGAACCTTCCAGTTCAGAGAATTTCTGCAGCTCTGCTGTCCCTCTCAAGCTGTCCCCATTAGCCTATTGCCATTCATGATCTATTAGTACTGACTCAGGCAATGCAATAAAGAGAGACTCCAGCAACATTGATTTTAGCTGGGCCAGATTCCACTTACCACTCATCAGCAGACTTTATTGCATCCTTTCCCAGAACAGCTACTAGTCATTTTATTGCATGTCATGGCAGATATATTACTCTCCCATAATGGTTGAGCCTTAAACAAAGCTCTGTAGTCTTGGGGAAATGCAAGGGGGATTTGCAAGGTGGTGAAGTTTGTCCGTTACAGTAACATTCCCATTCCGGGTCAAATGCATGAGCCAATCTCAGCCCAAGGAGCACGGGGAGGGAGGAAAAGGTAACCATGTTATGCTGGCAAAGGACAGAAGTGCCAGCACAACTGTTGTCCATGGCCTTTCAGGGTCATTTCAGGAGATGGAGCCCTGGAATGTCCCACTGCTCCTTCAGAAATATCCCTGCCTGTCCCCTGCAGAGGACAATGTCAGGCTGATGTCACCAGTGGGGCATGCAGGGGTTTCTTTTACACTGCAAGGAAAGGGCATTTATTACTCCTTTTAGCTGACAAAGCAAAGCTACAGAGACACATCAGCCAGCCCTAAAAGCTCCTCTATCCCTTTCTAGTGGACTATTAATGACATCCACTTGACAGCAGGTAACAGAGAACCTTTATGTTTGACATCTCAGCCTGTCAGCCTTCCCTGACACCTCTTTCTGTTTTGTTTTTTTTGTAGCTCTCCACCAGCCTCAGTGTGAATTACCACAAAGTTGTATTTCTTGAGGCAAAATGCACTTCAGTAAAGATTCCTGGGCCAAGTAGATGGGAGATGTGTATGAGAAGAATAAACAATGCTTAGCTGTGTGTTTTGGAGGCTGAGGAGAAAAGGGGATTGAAGGGGCAAGTCACCAGGAGCCTGAAAGAATGTATCCATTAAGGGTTCTACAACAAGCTTTGAATTATTAACTGAAGCTCCCTGTGTGCACATGAAACACATTTTGTCACTGTTTATCTATCAAACACAGCACAGACAGAACATCCCAAGGTTTCAGTTCCTGGTTAATACTCCCAGTTTCATGAGGAGCTCAGACTGCCTCCTATCAAAGAAACCAGTTGTCATTGAGCTTTACACAAATAGTCAGTGCACAAAGTACATGGGACACGATTCT
The DNA here is from genome assembly GCA_013399895.1 of Serilophus lunatus. Classification (NCBI taxonomy): domain Eukaryota; kingdom Metazoa; phylum Chordata; class Aves; order Passeriformes; family Eurylaimidae; genus Serilophus; species Serilophus lunatus. The sequence goes on along the minus strand of VXBA01001105.1, from coordinate 1,940,691 downwards.
TTTTTTGAAATAAGTTTAAAAGTTACCTCTTTTTAGCCTCTCCATCGCACTTTTGCTCCCAGCATATGTGGGTCTAATCTCTTTTCCTAATTCTTCTATGATAGCTAGAAGTTCTGCATATTTGCTCTGTGGTACTTGACTGCTGCTGGTACCCTGTAATTGAAAAATCTCAATTAAATAATTAATACTCAATTAAATACTGTAAAAACAAAACTATTACAACAAACAGCAACTGGAAGCTCATGGAACTAAAACAGCCCAGAAATAGCCCTGGAAGCCACTTCTTAAAATAATAAAATTTTAGGTTTATTGTATAAACATGAATTTCTTTTTGAAGTTGCTGCTACAGTTGGACACAATGCCCTTCAAAAATCGGGATCCACTGGGAGGATGCAGCTGCAAGACTTGGACCTTTGGTAAAACAGAAGTTAAAACCATCCTGCAAGAACAGCAAACTGGAAACTGCTCCTTTAACACTGTTTCTGCTTTTTTTTCAACGTTCAGGTGTATATTTTGTGGAGAAGTTATCTAGGCAGGGATAGTGAGAAGCAGGTAAAACAAAACTGTTTAGAAATACTCATTTTTTAACAAATAACTTCAAAATATGTTAGAGCCCTTACTATCAGAGTGTAATTGAAGACGTTCCTCTGTGACTCAGAGGGGATGGGACTAACAGTTAATTAGTAACCAACCTCCCTCAGCACCAGCTCAGTCTAATTTGATCCCCAGACATGTGTGGGGAAGCAGTTGTGCCATCTGGGTTTGATTTCAAAGCTTGGTGGGAGGGAGGAGCACCTCAGATTACAGCCACAATCCATGCAAACGTGGGGGCAGAGATCTGATTCAAGTCAAGAAGCAGAGCTGTACCTGCATCCCTTGTGTGTAGCCTAGAGATGGGGGTCCATAGTCATTTATGAGCTGTCTGTACTGTGCAGATGTTGCCATACTTGTGGAAGGAGAGTGAACACTCCCAGCTAGAGAGAGAAAACAGGGGGAAAAAACCTGTTATTATCTAAAGATTAATTAGTCTGTTACACTGGGACACATTGGAATCACTTGTTTCTAAAGCTGTGACCTCTCACCTTTGTCTGAGGTCACTAATGACACTTCTGTCACTGCTAGGAAGAGAATGGTTCAATTAATGCCTCACTCAGAATTAGCACAGCCAGCAACATTATCAGTGCAAATTGTTTGCCTAGAAGTGAAGCAGAGTGGAGCATGACAGGTTGTTCTGCCCAGACACACTGTAAATATTAAGGAGCCCTATTTTTGCAGATATACATTCCACACAGATGAGTCCAATGTACTGGGCTATTTTTACTTTTTCACTGCGAGTTATCTGAAAGTAATTTTGCAACTCAAAGTGTCATCACATGGTCAAAGCAAGTTACCCTCAGTACTATTTTCAGCCAATGCCAAAACTATTCCCTGTTGAGGTACCTCAGATGTGCTGCTCATTGTGTGACATCAGAGCTGAGGAATAATGGTAACACTCCTCTTTGTGGGATATCAAGCATTTTTTTGCCAGTCAAATTGTGCTATGGAAGGAAATCAAAGGAAAAATAACATCACTCTGGGTTTCTTTTTCTAAAGTTACAGAAAGTTCTATTCACATCTAATGAGTTTTGAGTCAGGAGTTCCAGGCTCTGATGTGATCGTTGACAAACTGCTCCAGAAACCAAACACTCCCTCCCCCTTGTCCTGCCACTGTTAGAATTTGGGTTTGAGAAACAACTTTTAGGTTGTGCTGCCCATATCACAGCCATGCCAAAGCCCCTGCTGGGGATGGACTGCACACTCAGGAGCAAGGGAGCATCAAACCACTGAACCTCTTCACTCCTGCAGCCCTTGCATCCTCAGATGCTGCTGCCTTTGCCTGTAGGCACAGACACAGACTGCCTGCTGTCTGGAAAAGTCTCCCCCCCTTACAAACTCCTTTGCTGAAAATTCCCAACTGTCTTTCATGTGAGGAACAGATCTCATTTACCAGCCTTCATTTAAATCTAAATTAAACTGATGCTAAAAGTCACTGGGGCTCACAACTATGTAAATCTCTGGATTTGCTTTAAACTTACAAGTGATTTCATCTCTATTTTCTCCTCACTACAAAAAAGGAAGAGCCAACAGTTCCTCTGTAAAAGGCTCTGCTGATCACTCTTGTCCCCAGTTGGGAAGTCTCTTTCCACTTCACACTTATCACAGGATATCATTGGGGTGTTTTTTTTCATTACAAGAGGAGAGTGTGTCCTTAATTTTTACTAGTTAGCTGAATATGAAATCCCTCCCCAAAAGGCAAATTGGGCTTGTCACTAGGTCACCTTAGAGAAGCAAGGTTTCTCTTATACTAATCTGCTAAATTTTATGGCATTACAAACCTACCTTTTTGCTGCTGAGGTTTCAAATGCAGCTAATTTTGCTTAAGCACAATAAACCCAAAAAAACCCCTAAACAACACACCCCCAGAGTAGGGCTCTGTGAAGGATCACCACCATTGTCAGCTACTCTCTGTCAGTTCTTCACATTGTCAGTTCAAAATACACACATAGTGTAAGAATTCTGCATGTGCAACTCAGTATTTCAAGTCCAGATGCCTGAATTTCAACAGTTCCCAAACGTGGCACAACAAAACGCTTGAAAAACATTAATGAGTCCCTTGGTGCTGCAAGGTAAGAAGGTTTAATCATCTCAATTAAGCAGAGAAAGGCTTAAGCGATTTTTCTTCATGTACAATAAAGCAAAACACCCATCCTGCAAAGACTTGTCTCCAAACTGGTGTTGGAAGCAGTCACTTGGAAAACTTGGGAGCTCCAAACTGCTTCAGAACAAGGCAGAGACTCCAATGACCAGGCTCAGGAATCCTGCTGTACCCATTGAGCAAAGCTGAGCTCCAGCTCAGGCAAAACAAAGAGCAACTTATTGGTCCCAAGTTGGTTAATGAGAACACATTGGTTAATGAGAGCAGGAAAAGGTTTTGCACCCAAAGGGTGGCTGAGCACTGGAACAGGCCCCTCAGAGCAGTGATCACAGCACCAAGCCTGTCTGAGTCAAGAAGCATTTGGGAACTCTCTCAGGCACATGGGGGTATTCCTGCGGGGGGGCTGTGTAACTAACTATTCCTGGTTTTCCTTTGGTGCCTGTGAAACAGGATTGCAGTTGAGCTGTGTAGATGGCAGGGCCAGGAGCTGGACTCGATGATCCTGATGGGTCCCTTCCAACTCAGGATCTTCTATTATAACACAGTAGAGATAGTTTAGTGATTGTTTCAGATTCTCTTGGTTTAAGGAATGACACAAGCTTGGTCTGTAGGAAATAACACAGCAAGGCATGTCTAGCTGAGATGGGAAAGAAAACTCCAACAGAAAAGTAACTCTACTAGAAAAAGAAGAAGCTCTACTAGAAAAATGATGTGCCAGGACAAAGCAGAGAGTGGATCCAGGGGCTGACCAAGAAAGTTTCACAGACATGGAAGCCTGGACAGTACTGGACTGGTGTCAGCATGGGAGCTTGAATCCAGCAGTGACTCAGGCAACACCGAGGGACAAAAACAAACAGGAACATTCAAGGATGAGTAGGAAGCTGGGCCCAGAGCTGGCTGTGTGAAGGGGTGACAGAGGAGCTGGGCTGTGCAATCTGTGCAGTGTCAGTGCTGTGCTGTCTGTGCTGTGCAGTGCAGTGTCAGTGCTGTGTCTGTCTGTGCTGTATCTGTGTCAGTGCTGTGCCAGAGCTGTGTTAGTGCAGTGTCTATGCAGTGTCAGTGCTGTGCTGTGTCCATGCTGTGTCCGTGCCTGTGCAGTACCTGTGTCAGTACCTGTGTCAGTGCCTGTGCAGTACCTGTGTTGTGCTGTGTCAGAGCTGTGTCAAAGCTGTGTCAGTGCAGTGCCTGTGCTGTGTCCATGCTGTGCAGTATCAGTCAGTACCTGTGTTGTGCTGTGTCAGTACATGTGCAGTGCTGTGCCCATGCAGTGTCAGTACCTGTGCTGTGCAGTGTCAGTACCTGTGAAGTGTCAGTACCTGTGCAGTGCTTTGTCAGTACCTGTGCAGTGCCAGTACCTGTGCTGTGCAGTGTCAGTACCTGTGCAGTGCCTGTGCTGTGCCTGTGCCGTGCTGTGCCCGCGGTGCTGCAGAGCTGTGCTGCAGACACTAGAGGCCATCCCTGAGTGCGCCGGGCCCTGCCAAGTGACAGAGCGTGGTAACCATGGTGAGTTTACCCGTTTCTTTGCAGTCTGCATCAAAAATGTAATAAGACATAATGCCATGCGCCGACCACTTTATCAGCAGCAGCAGCAGGCCCTGAGAACAAAGGAAAGGATTTGGCTGGGCCGCAGTACCAGCCTCCAGACATCCATGTCACAAGTTGTGCCAGTCAAACTCAGCTGGAGGGGGGGGGGAAACGAAAAATCCTTGATTTCACCTCAATTTAAGATGACGCAATCATGAAAATGAAATTAATTGGGGGGGTATTAGTATCTCACAGGGTAACAGACCGTGAGCTTTTTGACCTGTGTTCTAATCTCAAGGAGAAGCCCTGGGTCTTGGCTGACTGTTACTCAATTAACCTAAAATTCAGCTGCATGTCTGAACATCCTGTATATCTCAGATTAAAAAAAAAAAAATCACCAGATATTGCTATTATAGTTAGAAAGAAAAATTAGGCCACGAAGTCTCACAGTCAATACCCAGTCAAAAATCAGTGTGATGATTAGGTATTCACTAGAGAGAAAAAAAAAGGAGGGGGGATCTAAATCCAGGTTTGTTCTCATGTTAAAATGACAATGGAGACAGTTAAGAACTGACAGAATCGAAAAGGGAATGTGCTTGGTACTGAATTTCACTGACACCCTGGATCACATCCCAAACTGTCTTAGTGTTTGCTGTTGTTTAAAACCTAAATGAATATACACACTTTCCTCCCTCCACTTTCCTAATTAAATGTACACAGAACCTTGTAGGTCCCCATTTATTCTTGTACCAACAATGTCTTTTATTTCTGTATTCAAGCATAAGACTGCCACAAGCATTTTTTCTTCAAAAATATAGTGATTTTCTTGTTAATTAATATTAATCTTTGTTAATTGAAAGGGATGCAGCAAACAGAAATAAGATTTTGGTATCAAAATCTCTTCCTTCCAGCAGTCTCTCTGAGCCCAAATTAACACCCTGAGAGACAAAGGATCTCCAATCAATCTTTGTTTGTCTAAACTCCCACTGACCAGGAATCTTGTCATTAATTCCCAGGAGGTTTTTGGGCATCCCTTCAGCTCCTTTGCTACGATCTCCAAGCCTGAGCAATGCAGACCAATTTGTTGCTCTACGTCTTAATTCTTAATTCTCTTACTGCTGCTTCCTGGAAAAAATAACTGGGAGGGCAGCTTGCTGAGCCCCCTGCAAGGAAGCAGCAGGAACAGCAGGACACACTCACCTTGATCCACTCCCAGCCCTACACAGCTCAACTGCCACCCTGCTTCACAGGCAAAGGACAACCAGGAATCCTTCCACAGCTCACCAAGTGACTCCTGTGGAAATGACTGAGACAAGCCCAGGGCCAACCCCACTGGATTGTGTTTCTCCACTCCCCTGTACTTTGTAAAGTGCTCTAAACTGCAAAGGTAAACTGCCATTTCACAGATTCTTTCTACATGTGAACATGCCTGGAAGAAGAGATCCCTGTAGCCTGAAGTTTATCCAAGGGAAATGTGGAGTCTCAACACTTCTCCCTGCATTTCCCAGACCCTTCAGGCTCTGGCTGGTTGCAGCATCAAGGCTGTTGCCATTTGGGTGGCTCGTGGTCATGGCCCCTGTGCAGCCCAGGGCTGCAGGTCACTGCCCCTGCCACACCCCCGGGGCACTTCCTCACCTGCCTCAGGTGTGGCAGCTGCATTCCTGGGGCCATGGGGTCAAAGACAACGAGGCTGGAATATTTGAACTGAGGTTAGATCAATTCTTCTGTCCTAAACTGGACAATTTGGCAAGAAAACCTACAAAAAATAGTCCTACCAGCTGCTTTGCCAACACATGTTGCGTGAGGCCTCCTGGAGCACCAGGGGAGAGGTAACAGCCTCAAGTACCACAGCCATTTCTGCAGCACACATCTGGGCACAGCTGGAGTGTTTTGGCCAACCTCAGAAATATTTTACCCCTTCTCCCTCCACACACTATGGTTGGAGTTCAACAAGAGCTCCTTGCCATCCATGGGCCACAACATGCATGTCTACACAAGTAGATCCACTGCACAGCCAAGGCACACACTGAATTCCAACAGGAGGTGCCAACTCAGAGTGCAAACACACAGCCCCCATTTCCCCCAACCTTCCCACAAATTTTTTTAATTTCAAATAATGGACCCTGTTCTCGTTTGCATAAAACCTTCCTTATAGCACTGGCTGTGAAAATTGTATTTTCACCCACTATTTCTCCCTTAAAAACCTCTTGTGGAAGAAACAGACCTTTCTTTGAATAAAACTCTTTCCTTTAAAAAAAAAAACACTCAGTGTGCAGACACATAAATATGTTCTCAAGAAGTAGGACATTCTTTATCATAACAGCCAGAGGCCTTGCTCTTTTGATCTGTCACATTCTGGGCCTTTCCTGTAGTACTCTCACACTATTTCATCTTTCCATGTGCATAATGGCCATGTTTTATGTCTCCTTTTCCTACCCCCATCTTCTTTTTTTATCAGAAAAACAAAAGGCAGTCCGTTGGACTCCCCACCATTCTTTTTCTGGCTTCAGCTATTTCTCCACCATCAAGTTATTTGGCAAAAGGAACAGATCAAAAAGATGAAAGCCTTTGGTACATGTACACCACATGTAGTTGGCCTGAGGAGGGATGACTTAAGGTTAGATTTTAGCCTGGTCCCCCAGATTATGGGGGGATGGTTCAAAGCTGTCCAATTTTTGGCTGGGATCCTTGTGTTCCCACTAAAGGGATGGAGCATCAGCATTCCACACCTGGAGCAGAGCCTTTGGATCACTTTGATCCAAGAGGAATCAAGTTAACATGAACCAAAACCACTCTGCAGCTCAACCAACGTGTGATGGGTGGGGAGCACGTGAAAATTTGCTGACTCTGAAAACCACCCCAGTGCTCTGAAGGGAAACCCTCATGTAGACAAAGCCAAAAACAGCAATTTTCTAAATGCCCAAACAAGTCCACCTGAAAATTGTTAGTTCTGAAACACGTTTAGCAAGCTTCATTCAGGTCATTTTTAACTTCATGTGGAGTTCAAGAGATCAGGGATCCAGCAAATTTCAGTTTGAATCAGAGAGGGGGGGAAATATATTTCCTAGAAATTATCCCTTCTGCTCAGGCATGAACACTTTGCTCTCTGTTCTGCCTACAAAGAGTATTCTTTCCAGTACTCCCACTCCAAAAACAACCTCTCAATATGGACAACAATATCAAACAGAAGCTGTCTCTGTGAAGGGTGACAAGCAAGCCATGTGCTCATCAAGGCTGCACTGCAGTGCAATAACATAAGGAGCAGCCTCGTGTGCTCCTGTCATTTCCCAGGACTGAATGGAACTGGTCTCTCCAGTTGTAACCTCCAGCCTCAGCCAGGAAAATGATTTGGTTTCGCTCTCAGGGAGAATTTGCACTTTTCCCAAGCAGTTTCTGGTTGCTGGGAGGTGTGGCAGGTGCACTGACAGCCCCCTTGGTCCTCAGCTACAGCAGCACTTGTTGGACAGGTCACCACTCGTTCCTGTGGAGCCAAGACACAGCTCCTTCCCTTGTCCCAGCCTGCTGGAATCTGTGCTTCCAGATCCTACAGACAAGAGCTTTTAGGCTTTATGACACAAACAGGGTTTTGTCTCGAAACCTGACGTTCCTGTAAGAACGACAATAAAACAGAAGGAAAATCCAAGTAGTTTCTGCCAGCTTTTGTATCTTCAAACTCCTTTTCTCTGACCTGTGCATAGAAAATAGGAATGATGAACATCTACTGAGCCAGAAAACCAACAGAAACAAAAGGAAAAACAAACTACAGACCAGTTCACAGCTGGTGTAAATGTTTCTATTGCACTTAAGTCAATGGAGATGCTCTATTTCACCTCAGCTCAGCAGCTGGTCCCTTACAGAGAAATAGTCAAACAATATGAAACACAAGATAGATGAGGAGGAAACAGCACATCTTAGGATTCAGTAGGATAAGGAAGAGAATACAAACAAATCAAAGCATAGTTGTTAGCAAAGGTACCAGAGGTTCCCCTGGGACACTGCAGAGTCAGGTGAGGCTGAGAAGGCAGAGCCACAGCATTGCAGGTCCCTTCCAGAACAGCCTTTTCCAGCCCAGGCAGAGAAGGTGTTTGTGCAGGAGATTAAATGGGGCTCCCCAAGCACAGGCAGCTTGGAACTGACAGTCCAGGGGCTCTCCAGGAAGGTGACTGATAATTCAGTTAAAATACTCTTAAGACTGGTGTAACTGCCCTGGGCCAAGTGTCAGCACTGACCTGGGCAAGGGGGAAGAAGAACAGACACCAAATTCTGCTGTGGCAACACATTCTCCTTCCCTCAGCCTGGTGCAAGGCAGAGGAGTCAGCACCCGGGTGCTTCCAGCATCCTGAGTCACTTGTGGAGCAGCTGCATTTCCCTCACCCACAGTCATCCCCAGATCTGCTTTAAGATAACACAACCCACAGAGGCTTCCTCCCCATATTTCCTCCCACACACACACACAGCTCCTCTCCCTCTGGACTTCAGTCCAGGCTTGGATGCCCAAAACATGCTCCCGTGCAAGAACAGAGCCCAGCCACCCAGCAGCCACAACTGCTTCATCTCACTGATGTGCAGTTTAAACGTAATTTTGCAGAGTGGCCACTCTCAGCCTAAACTTGCAAGGAGTTTGCTCTGCAGCAAGGACGCAGCTCCAGGAGCTGAGTCGACACTGCCTTCCCAAATACTCCTGCACCAGAAGCCCTGCACTGCAGGGAAGCAGCATTACCTCCCAGAGGAAAATCCCTGTGAGATCCACAGCTGCCCAGAGCCCTCCGTCGGCTGAAACCAAAATATTCAGCATTCATACAGAGAGGCTTCTGCAGGGCTGATTTCAGGCCAAAAGGGACAGATTTCCTGTTTTCCTCTCCTCCGCAGGACGGGGCGGGGGTGGGGGGGTCCTTCACCCCAGGTTTGGAAGCAGATTTACCCTCTTCGCTGGGGGGCATTTAATTGAAGCACAATAGAGAAGCAATCTCCTCCAAATCGGAATTAAGCTCCAGAAAGGAGGGGGCCATTTGCAGTCATATCACTCTGAATGCGATATGTGCAACTGCAAGGACTGCTTTGTCTAAGTCCCTTGGCCTTAGGCCACGGTGCTGGCAATACCACCAGCTAGAGGAAGAGCTGGTGCGTGAGGATAATGGCAGAAGACAGGGAGGGAAGAGAGAGCCCATTTTGGATTCAGAGGAGGACGTTCTTTCATTGAAAAGATTCTGGGGGTGTTGAGGATGATCCGAACTCAGAAGAGAGGACAACTTAGACAGGAATAGTTCCAGCATGACAGCGAACTGCTGCTAACTTGCCGTTACGAGGAAAAAAAAAAAAAAGAAACGAGGGGAGAGGGGGAAGGGGGAGATCAAACTGCACGAAAGAACCTCCGATCGCCGCCAGAGCGCTGGAAAGCACCGGCACGGCAGCGAGAGGGGCCGGAGACACGAAACTTCCCCGCTCGGCTCGCATTGTGCGCGGCGTGGCTGAGCCGGGATTTCGCAGTCCCCGCTCGCAGAGCAGCCAGACTCGGATCCCCCCCCAGCATGACCTAATCCCCACCCCTCACCCACCAGCGCAAAATACCACCTTTGTTTTCCCTGCAATTTTACGGCTGTTCCGGAGAGCAAGGCACAGGTTCTCGTGGGAGCCGGCAGGAGAACGGTTTCCCTTGCTGGGCTTTGTTTTTTTTCTTTTTTTTTTTTTTTTTTTTTTTTTCTCCTCCGGTGACACTTCTGCTTTTTGTCAAAAATCCTCAGCACATCCCCTGCTCCCTGAGCCCTCGGCAGAGCTGCGCTGGGGCCCACGGTGCTCCCCACACACGACAGAGCTCAGAGCCCCACCGAGCTCAGCTCCAAAGCAGGATCAAAGTGTCTGAGCCACGGGCACCTCGGCTCATCCACCAGCTGGCGACGATTCCTTGCAGTAAAATAAGATTGTTGCTCTCCTGGTCGCCAGAATAGAGGTGCATCCCGGCGATCCCTTTCGTTCATCAGCCTCCCAGCATTACAACCACTAACGGTGCTGTAAAAATCACCCAGGCGGATTTCCCTCCCTCCTAAACACAACTCCGAAACTTTTTCTCGGGAGAGGGACAAAAAAAATAAAATAATCAACCCGATTCGTAGCTGGGGATGGTCTGATGCCAGCGCTGCAGGCTGGGCTGCGGGGACGGGAGACGGGAATACGGTTTTTTAAGTGAGCAGCAACTTCTCCATTTTGGTGCTGCTTCATACGAGCCAAGGCGCACAGATTAGCGAGATCCCCCCCAAATATCCCACGGCGAAGCAATTGCTGCTGCGGCTTTTGTTCCGCCTTCACCGACTCCCGCACGGAGCCCCGACGGGCGGCAACAACCCCGGTGCCTTCGGAAAGCGGGGAGGGAAGGGAGAAACGGGGGAACGGAGTGGGAAGTTAATGCTGCTGTCAAGGAAACTTTTTAGAGAGGAAAGTTGGAGAGACTCCTGCAGAGATCCAAGGATGAGGCAGTGGTTTTTCAAAAGGAGTTTTTTGAGAAATAGCGCAAACCATGAGTGCGCGGCAACACCACCACCCCCCCCACCTCATCCATCCCCAAAAAAATCCCCATTAAGCGGACAGGGCTTCTCCGCCCGGGATGAGGGGGACACTCTGAAGGGGAAGCGGGGCCGGGGGTCGCCCCGAGACGGCGTCGCTGCCTCGGGCGCCGGTCCGGGGTCCGGGGCG